>VZSE01010906.1:362365-651401 GCA_013398275.1 Promerops cafer
GGAGGGGGGGGGGGGTTAATGCTTTGGACATCAGAAATACTAAAATATACTTTGATTTTCTGTGCTAAGATTTTGGAGGAGGAAGTTCATGTTCCATGAAATTTCACCAATGCCTTTATTAATTACCTCTTGTTTACACATCAAGGTCACTTTGGAGACTGATTTTCTTTACTTAAAAAATTGTAACATAGGCAGTGTTGATTGTTCAGATATTATTGGCTTCTAAGTTCAATTTCAGACACATTTTTACATGACTGAGCACAGTACTCCAAGCCTCTGCTCTTGTCATGGTGAGTTTATGAACATTTTGCAGTGAGATTTCTGTTAACCCCGAGGCTGTCAAACAGTATTTAAGATAAAACAGCACCTGATCACCACTGAACATTTGCCTACTTATAAAGAACAAAAGAGGAAACAACAACAACAAAAATAAAATAATTAACAGCTACTTCGTTCCCACACAGCAAAAACTAGATGTCAACTCATCAGTTCTTTATGCTTGCATATGCTTTTAAAATGATCTTTTTTTCAACAGCTATCCCCATCAGAACATGTTCTACAGTTGTAAATCAGTGCCAGTGAATTAAGTTTTGCTCAGGGCATTGTGTACAATTGCAATATGGCTATTAATGCAGGGAAAATAAACAAGGAAAAAATGCTTAACATGACACAAGATCTGACTTATTAACTGATTCAGTATAAATGAATGTCAAGTAAATGACAGCCCCGGGATCCATCCAACACAAAGTTGTTTGAAAAAGCATTTCAACAATGGCTTAGAATATGTTATTCTTTCATTCAGTTGCCCATGCTTCCAAGGGAGGGAAACATAGCTTCAGCCAAAAAAAAGAAAAAGAAACACACCACTTCAAGTAAAATATTCCATAAAAGAGAATTTCTATTTCAGAGGGTCAGGCTAAAGACAGTGATTAACAGAAGAGAATGTCTGACTGAAGGAAAGGAAGACTTATTTCTAAAAAAGCAATTGCTGAAGACGAGAAGCATGAAAAGCCCATTGCCATGGTGCTCAATGTGTTGTTGTTTCTTTTTGACCTCACCTTGTCCAGTCAAGATGACTAAAAGCCTTACTTTGTTATTTACTAGCTTTTAAGCATATGGTTTTTGACAGTCTTCATTATTCTTTAATAAGTTTCTTTTGTAGTGGAGCTCACCCTTTAGAAACTCAGTTAAGGAATTGAATTGAATGTTTCATCTAGAGCAGGTTCATTTTAATTTATTTAAATATGTAAAGACATTCTGTTTTGTTTTGTGGGTTTTTTTAAATACCCGTGGGCTTGCAGGCAGAGAGGTATATAGCCTTATCTCTGAGTGAAAATTCAGCTCTCAGTTCCCTGAAAACTTTTCCTTGTTCAAATTAGGGCATCTCAATGCAAGAGCTTGTTAAAGTTTCATGTTATAAGGGATGGGTTTGCCTTGGCAGATTAATTTAACAGCAGGAAAATCTACTTCTGTTTTTCTTAATGCCAAGTTTTAAAGCCTGCTTACTTTGTGGGTGGTGTGATTCAAGAGGAAGCAGGGCAGCCACAGGCATGGGATCAGAGCTTTGTCCTTATGCACGAGTGGGTGTGTGGGTGTGAGAGAAAAGAAGGTATGAGGTTTCTATCCTTCCTCCTTGCACTCAAATCACTCCCTGGGCATCCCGGGGTGCTGTGCACATTTGTGACCAAACAGACTGGGCCAGTGGGCTTCCCCTCCATTTCTATCGGGCTGGGAAGCCTGAAAAACTTGCAAACAGGCTCCTGAGTTTGACCCAAGAGGAGACAGAGGAAGCCATGTGAGCAGGCAGGAGCCTTGCAGTCCTAAGGAGGCTGCACAAAGCCCAGAGCAAATTCCACTGTGCCACACCATGGCTGCAGGATGGGACGTGGGGCTCCCACCCAGCCAGGCCAGGACTTGCAGGGGAGCAGCTGCACAAAGGCCCACAGGACACAGGTTCCCAAAGGGGCAATATCACAGCCGGCCCCACACAGTGCAGGCCTTTTCCCATGCACACCTACTCGGAAAGAGCTGTCAAATTAAAATGAGCCCTTTTGTATGTGCTGAGGCTAATGGTTAATGTAATAAAACTCAGTAGTGTTTACAACATGAGCTGCGTGGAACCACGGAGAAAGAGTTTGCGGGCTTCTCCTCACTTGGGTTTCATATAGGTGCAATGATCAAAAGAGGCAAGTTAATAATGAGCCAGGTAGTGACACAAACAAACAAACAAACTTCATACACACCAAAAGGAACCACAGCACCTTCACCCAACACAGGCAAAATCAGCTTTCCTTTGGGCCTGGATGTTGCAGTTTTAACTACTGGTGTGGGCTTGGTCCAGGTGCATACTCAGGCAACACTTTAAGGTTGCTGCAGGTCCTGCTGACATATCTGGATGAAATTTTAAATCAGCTCTAGTATTTTACTGATCAGAAGTCACTCAGGGTCATCCCTGTGCTGCTGCCACTGTAGGTGCTGTGCTAGCTGCCCCCAGCCTGGCCAGTCCAATGGCACCTGGCATGCCTCAAGTCATGTTCCAGCACGGAAACTCTCGGAGATATTCCTTGAAACCATAATAACTTACTGTTACCTCTCCAAAGACTACCAGAGGCAAACACTAGGTAGAGTGTCTGGTTTGACAGTTTAATGAATCCCATTTGGCAACTCTGACCACTATCAAATTTGAAATCATGAACCTGCACATTGATATTTTTACCTATGGCACTCAGGAAGAGTACAGAGACTCTTTTCTAGCTCTAAAGATCCAGAGACAGCAAGAAGTAAGGCCCAGTGATCTTTGATGTCAAGTAGCCTGTGTACTGTAAGGAGAAGCTATAGGACTCCATTTACTGCTTTGGTAAGAGAAAAAGTCAGAGTCAGAATATAGTCTTCATGTTCAGCTTAGGTCACAATTTTCTGTTGTTTGCCAAAGCAGGATGACATTGGAACATCTGAGAGTAAAACTTGTCTTCTAGCTGCCTTTGCACACCTGTGACCACATAGATATCTTACTTTTGCACTCACTTCTCTCTAATTTGTTTTTCCAAGAAGCAATCTCTTTCTAAAAATATTGATACAGGAGCATGGAGAGGACAGCAGAGAGCCCATTCAGTGCCAGCTTCTCCACTAGCCTTCACTGTGAGCTGTTTTGCTGCTCACAAGTTGATGTTTTTCTCACCTCTTCCATCTTCTTCTACTTAGTCTAACTGCAGCCCCTGCACCTGCTACTGCAGGATATTGCCATCTATTGCTTTCCAACACTTCATGTGCTGATGAATAATTGGCTTCTGGTGGCTTCAGCAAAACTCCCCAACTGCTGCTGAATTCACTCTCCAAGTCCAGAACAGAAGGGACCTTTATTTACCTTAAATAAAGGGCTCTGAGGATTAACACTGCAGACAGTCAGGTGCCTGGTCTCCTCATACTGATTTCTGCCCTTGGTTTCATGACCTCTGGTTGGCAAAGAATTTATGCTCAAAGTGCTTGGATATGTAAAGAATTATATTCTTGGATAACTGCAATATCAGGAAATTCCATAGGAAAATAAACTGTCCTATCTCTTAAATAGATATCACTTTAAAAATTCTCTCAGTAGAATCCCCTAGTGACAGAGTAAAATGGACAGAATTTAGAGCAACAGAGCCTTCCATAGAAAAATGCTTAGAAATTAATCTGAAATAAATAAAAAATAATTAATTATTATTTGAATCCACCAAAAACCCACTATCTTTTTCAAACACTGTCCACAGCTTAATTACTGTTAAGTCTTTTTTTTTTTTTTTTTTTTTTTTTTTTTTTTGTGGTGGATTTGCAGGTTGCTGGGCTAATACCACACAGCATTCCTCTAAGGCTTAAGCACATACATTTAAAAGCTGAGAAAACCATTTATTTTTCCATTAGAAGAGTTTAAGTTCTTTTATGATATGTTCAGGGATCAAGTTTCACAAATACAGTATTCAAGCCAACTAAAGTCAGATGTCTTAGTACCACAAAGCTTAATGAGTGAACTTTTGCCTCACTAAGGTCTGGAAGATAAGAAGAGATGAATACTTTAAAATAAAGGCAAACATTTGCTCCAACATGTAAATGTATTTGTTCAGGCTGTAAATTAAATTCAATTAAGTTCAGAGAGTAGTATCTTAAGCATTTTGCTAATTATAGTTGTGAGTTTCAACTCATTAAACTCAGATAGTACATTTAAGAAAAGAGAATCTGCCAGGAAACTGCCCATTACACAGCCTGGTTATCTCATTTCCATTAAAGCACCACTAAAACTTTGAGATGTGCCTTCAAGACACTCCACAGGAGAAGGAGAAAAAGAGGAGAGAACCAAGGGCCTTTTTGCCAACGACAACAAAATGAGATGAGGTGCAGAAAGGAATTTGTATTTTCTGGGTGTACAAAACCTATAGCTGCACATCCAAGAATGCTCTCATTCAGCATCCATGTGACTGCTGACCTCAGCAGTCAGTTTGTGGTGCTGCCCACCTTCACAAAACCCTGGGACTGGCTGATGCCTCTCTGGTTTGAATCACACCTCTGCTCAAAAGAGAAAACTCATTTGAAAAAGCAAAATTTCTCAGCTAAAGCTAAACTAGGGCCAAATAAATGCTCACTTTTGTGATAAGTGCTAGCCTGGACAGAACTTCAAGGCTTTATTTAGGTATCATTTGACCTAAAACATGAACAAAATTATGCCAGCAAGCAAGAAAATAGGAAGGGGAACTGGGGTCAGACTGAAACTCTGATATGGGGTAGGAAAGGGCATGAGAACTATAACTGGGGCAAATGTAACCAAAACAGCATGAAGAGGAGATGGGAGAGTCCAGAAGAATGTATTAGCAGCCCACATGTTCCCCAATCAAGGGCGAAAACAGCATAAAGTGGAAGGAAACTGAATCTTTTCAAGTCCCTGGCATAAAGAAGCAAGAAGTAGGCATTGAAGGGAGCTGGAGAAGTAAAAATCAACAGGAGGTTGACACGTCAGGAGAGAGACAGGGAGGATTGCAGCCTCTGGAGACTAAGCCAAGAACATGGCTTACAGAAGCTGCAAAATGTGCAACCAAGTGTTTTCATAGAGGGACTAGCTAGTGTTGGCACAAGACAGCAAGTGTTAGCACTGGAAGACAGGAGAAGTGCTCAGTGTGTGACAGTGATGAAGTCCCACGCAGCCCTGCGAAAGTATGTCTGAGCTGCACAAAACCGCGAGCTCGCTTTGAGCTAGTTAGCCAAGCCTCAGAAGCAGTCTGTGCACGTTAACATTGCTTTAATTAATTTAACTGGGCTAATACCCCTAATTTGTTGGAGGTATCTGTAAACTGCGCTTTGCAGGGTTAGGCAGACGTGGTGTACCTTTGTTAGAAAGAGTCACTCCAGAGACAGCAAAACAGGTCAGACCTTTCCAAACCCATACAAGCCCTTAATTTCCCTCCTGCATGTCCTTGGTCAGTGATTAGACTGAGCAGAGACTCCCAACAAGCTCAGGCTGCTGAATACTGACCTCTCTTAACTGCTGCCAAAGCTAACAGCCACGGCTGTGTTCGCACCAGGTGGTCTCCCTTTAAGAAAACGCTCTTTCACTTTTCTTCTTCTTTTCTTAAAAAACCATTCTGTTGTATGACAGAGAAAACTTGCCCCAATGCACACTATTTGCAGCAGACAAAAAGTGCTGCTTACATGATTTTTTTGTACTGTGTTTTCATACTGCTCTAAACTTTTTGACTGGGTTTGAACTCCTGCCAGTGTTTTAGCATAGCAACTTGGTTTCTTCATGACATTCAGCAAGTGGTTTTGCCTCCTCAAAGACTTGGGCTGCAACCCAGAGAGAATTTTACATTATGAAAGAATGAAAAGTTGGTTAGAGCAGGAGCAGCAAAAGCCACACACCTCCTTCCCTCTGACCACAGACTAACCCAGCACACTGTCTCCATGGTCTGGGTACGTGATATTTTGACTGTGATCGTGTGGGTCCTAAGTCTTCCAGCAGACAGGGGAACATAACTTGTTTTATGGAGAAGAGGCTATTCACAGGGCTACTGTGTGCTTGCTGCTACATGCATGGTTTTAATGTGCTCCTGTTTACGTGTCTGACTTTGCACACATTGAGAGTAGAATAACACAGGTAGGAACCAGACATCCTGAAAAAGTGGGAAGCCAGACAGGCACATCTTTCTCTGCAGCCACCCACCCTACCTGCTCCTGGCTGCCCTCTTCCCAAATCATGGGAATCACATGAAGGGGAGGGAACATTTTCCCAGGGGAAGAGGGAGGTTTGGGCAGGCCATGACCTAGATAAATTATCCTAGCAGCCTGAGGATGGTTTGCAGCGAGTAGGTTAAACAATTCTGATATGCACAAGCACTGTGAGAGCCAAACCCCACTGAAACCAACAGAAAGCTTTCCATTTGCTTTAGTGAGTATTGGATCAAACATTATAGTTAGGCAAAAGTGAAAATAAGAGACCTCTGTGTGTTGTTGGCACAGCGACTGTAAGTGCCATTGGAACAGAAACAAGCACAACCATGCTGCATGAGTGTTGCTGTCCAGTGATTGGCTTTTATTTGTTCCCTACCTCAGTGGAACTACTCTACACCACTGGGTAAACCTGGCCCTTACTCTTTGCTCAGGAAGGTTTCAGTCTAGTTGCTTTTATCATTGGGCACAGGATGCTCACCATGCAGATTATACCAGGAAATAGGAGCAAAGTAACTTTAGGTAATTGTGCCAGCATGGGGAACAGAGGAAAGCATTTTCATAACACTGACAGGCAGGACAAACCTGAAAACATTATTCCTGAGCCAGAAATACAGATTCCTCTTCCAGTAGTTGGTTTCCTGTTGGCTGGACTCAATGAGATACCATTTGCAGGAAGGAACAGTGTCCTTCAGTGCAAGTTGTGCATATGACTCTTGATGCTACATTGCTTTAGGCAGATTATTATTTTTTCTCTTCCTTTAATCATCAGCTAGTGACAAGTTAGTGGTGATTTTATTAGCATCACTTGTTGGGAATGGTGCCTTAATTTATGGGGAGTTTTTAATTTATACTTTTTAAAAATTAAAGCCACTTGATGCTAGGTAGTGGATTTTGTAAATTAATAAAAAAAGCAATGAGAAATGGAATAATAGTAAAAACAATAAAATTCTTTCTTAAAAAAAGAGCAACACTGTACATCAGCAATAAAGATGAAGAGTGAGGACAGACACCTTCTCCTTGCAGATACTTCTGGGGGAGGAAACTTCATCACAGCTGGGGAACTTGGCCGAGAAGCATCAAGCCTTACACATGTGAACACATTAGCTTAATTAAATCCCTGAAACCAGTGCAACTTGGAAAATTTACCTTGGAGGCATGAAGTCTACATTTGCAACAATGCAAGACATCTTTCACAAGACTGTGCTCTGCCTGCCTCCTCCTTTTCTTGTGCTTTCAAATACACAGCCAGGTCACAGACAGAGCAGGACTTATTTCAGGTTTATGCCTTGAGTCTTCCTTTTCCAACCAGGCATTCACAGCTGTAGGCAGGCCTGTGAAAGCTGAACTTTCAATCTTGAACTTGAAAGACAAATTTCAAGTCCGGCTGTATACTGGGGACAGCAGGATAGAGAGTCTAAGCTTCTACTTCCTTTGGTGTATCTATTTCCACCTAATTCCCAAGACTCTTTTGCCCCCACTTCTTTGTCTACATAAAAAGCTAACATTAACCTGGTTTAAATAAATACAATTAAAAAGCCATCCGTCTTAATAGTCTACTCCTTCTCTTACATTCACTGTATAAGAGCAAAATTTCAAGCCCCATCCAAGGTCTATGAGGATAAATTTCAAGAAGGGCAGGACCTTCCATTTTCAATAGCAAGATAGCTTTAATTTAAAAACCAAGAAATCAATACATTATTTTCAATCATTGGAATTTTGTGCCAGTTGCAAAATAAATCCTTTTCTTATTAAAGTACTTACATTCCCAGTAAAATACTTTGTGACATAGAATCTCCATTAAGATAGAGCTGGACCATGCTCCTGGGAAGCCAGCAGCTTTTATTGTAATCACTGATTTTGCATAGTAAATAGGAGGCTGAGTTTTAACTCCTGGATTACTTTTGAAGGAGCAATGGGCCTGTAGCTTGGGTTATCTTCAGGAACACTGCAAGTGTGGGCAGTTGTGTACAGAGCAAATTGGACCTAGGACATGTAATTAAGATCTTCCCAGACCATAACAGAAAGTCATTTAATGCCTCTTGGCATTATGTCTGACATAACAAAGACACAAGATTCTGCAGAGGGAAAGGGGCAATCTGACCAGATTTACTGTGATCAGGGCTGTGTAGTGATGAAAGAGAAAGGTAGGGAGTGAAATAAAATGCCAGGAATTTGGTTTGCACCAGAGTTCTGTTTTGTTCTTATCTCTACTGAAAGTGACTGCTCTATTTAGTTTTGAATAACTGCTCTGCAAGTGGGATTAAATTTTGTTCTCTCCCTTGGTTTAATGTTGCAGCAGAGACAGTCTGTATTATACAGTGGCATAACACATGCCTTTTAGAAAAACCTCTGACAACATGAAATTCCCATAGGTGCTATGCTTACAAAAAATTAGCATAATGATGTTAGGGAGAGGTCTTTGCTCTTATAGAAACTCTTTGTATCTGTCAGGGTCTTACATATAGGTTGTTGAAAACACTATACAAATGAGAAACCAAACTGACACAATAAAATTCTTTTAGTGATTGAACAAAAAGTTTGAAATTTATAAATCTAATTTATTCCACTAGTATAGTTATATTTTAACTGTGGCACTGCACAACTAAAGAAAGAATCAGAAAATAGAGATGGAAATTATAGGCCAGTGCCATGTTACTATGAGACACTTTAAGGCCTAATTCAAATCCTTCTGAAGCTGGTGTTATGTGTATCAGGTCTAATAGTAATAACAGTAATAATAGTTGTTCTTAATAATTAAGGCTGATTATGAGGCACTTAGGATAATGCTGCTATTTACTTTCACCACCCATGTATTTGCTTATGTGGGAATAGATTCAACTGTGATGAACAGCTATGGTTATGCATGTTCAGTTTTGATGACTGGAAAGTGCTAATCCATTCTCCTTGAGCTTTTTCCTTCAGGCTCTTTGACCTCCGACCTCCATCTTGTTCAGGATTTTGGTTCACAGTGAGTTTTATCATCATACATCAGGTATTTGACCTAAAGGACTTTTCCCCCATTTATTGAGAAAAAATTCTGCAAGCTTTAAGGGATGAATTCTGCATGCAATCCAACTGGATTTTAGCAGCAAGAAAGAAAGAAAGGTCTACTCCAGGGATGAAGAGCATCCATGCTGCTTGCCCACATCTGCACTGACTGAGATCTTACCAAGACAGCTACAGCATGGGTGCTTGTTCAGAGCATGAAGCCCTGGGTCTCCAATCTGGCCATGCCTAGACACCAGTGAAGGCAGAACTGTCCTGTCCTCAAATACAGCATCTGTGCACACACAGAGCCCATCAAGGATAGCAGACATTAGCACAGGCTGATAAAAAACAGTCACTGTACTAAGGAGGAGTCACAAGCTAAACACAAGATCTAGAGGACAGAGAGGGCTGTCATCTGGCAAGGCATAAGGCTTTTTGAAAGGATTGACTGTTTTTTTCCATGAGTCTTAGTGTGTACAATGAAAGTGGCCACTGAAGGAAGAGGACCGGGAAGAGGAAGATTAATAGACCACTTGCAGATTAGTGTTATGAAGCTCTTTGAAGATGTTGAACCACAGTTATCCAAGAGGCATTCTGGTCTGAAATGAATGTCACCCCCAGAGTAGCTGGGGAAGAGATAGGGACATTCTTCTACAGTCAGTGTTCTAGACATACATCCCCATTAACTCCCCAGTGGATTTCCCAGAGAAAAGTCAGAACATTTACAAGAAAGGTTTTCTCTCACACAAAGTCTCATGGAAAATTTTGATCCCATGGTTTATTCATTGGGGATTTCCCACAGTTCCCAGGGAAACCAAGAGGCAAGGCTTCTAAGGGAGCAGGTTCTTTTGCTTTCATCTTTCCCACAGATCAGCCAGTTCTACGTCTTCCTATGAACTGCTTCTCATAGAGAGATATGGGCTTGAGGGACTATGAAATAATTCTTTGTTTTGTAGATGAGACTTTGTTTTAATTAACTCATTATGTGAAGAATGAAATTAAAGGTGAAAGGAAAAACCTTTCCTCAGCTGGACTTTTCTTGATGAGTTTCATGAGTACATAGGTTCTGCTCCTGAGAAGAAAGGCCCTGAAAAAAAGTGCCTGGAAGCAAGGAAGCCTTGGTCCAGGCACAAGTGCTGCAATGCCATGAGCCTCCATTCCTACTCCTTTTATCCCTAGATCCCTTAAAAAACTTTGGCAAAGCAAGCCTCAGTAAAATAGCTTGATACATTAATCCAAAGTATATTATATTCATAAACAATTTCCATCATTCTCTCTTCTTCTCCCTTTTGAGACAGAATAATGTACTACTAAAATATGATTTCTGCTTTCCCGTTGAGAACATTAGGAGCAAGAAAATAAATAGTTCTCTTCATTACCAAAGTCTCAGAGGAATGAAAACAGAGAAGAAAGAGCAAACAGCAAACCTATTTCCAAGGTGTTCTGGAGTAATGCATCAGCCTCTGATCTGCAGATACACATCAGTAAATCCAGACTTTGATCTAAAAAGCACTTAAGTGCTTGCATAACTTGGAGCATACGAGTAGCCTCTTCACTTGAGATTAGCATGTGGTTGGGTGCTTTTCTGTACTGTGCCTTTTCAAAGGAGTGTGTGGCTTAGTTATATATTTTGTAAAGTGGGAAGCAGTAGAAGGAAGGAAGGAAGGAAGGAAGGAAGGAAGGAAGGAAGGAAGGAAGGAAGGAACTTGGCTTAGGTTAGAAAACAACAAACCAAACTGAGTTTCCCAGCAGATGATAAGACTGCTAATTTAGACAAAATAAATCTATGATGTGTAATACATTGTAAACAATTCAGAGCCTCTTGGCCTTATATTTAAATCACAGCACTGAAATGGGAAAATTAAACTTTTATGAGAGAAAAAGGATGCCCACTGAGTATATGGAGCTTCAGGACTATGTGGGATCAGTTTTATTTACATGTCTTTCTTGGTTTGCCCTGCTTCCTTAGCCATTTTACCAGAAATCCTGTCCCTTATAGCCTTCAATTGAGATGATTATATGGCATGCAGATTCTCTGTTTTGGTCTAAACAATTTGAACTCATTTGAATTGAAGGTCTGAGCTTGCTTTTTTTAAAATTGAACTGGTAAGGGAGACTTAGGTCATATACTCAGCTTATGGATAATGCCCAACTCATATGAGCAGATGAATTGGCACACTGGAAGCAGAGATGGCCATGTGAAAACTGCCCGTAGATAAGGATGAAGGAGTTTCATGTCATGCAGATAATTAGGCAGGGCCAGGGGACATTCCCAGGCACTGGAGCTTGATTATATATACTATGAAATTGTTAGGATGATGTCTGGTGTGTTTTTGGCAAAGGTACAAACACCCCATCTAACAGAATGCCAAGCAATTCCCAGGAACAGCATGGAGAAGGAATCCTTCTCCATAGGCAGTTTACATTAAGCCACCCTGTTCTGGAGGGTGAGTTAATTCAATAGTACAAATTCAGGCTGCTCTGCATCAGTTTGCCTCAGTGCCAGCAACTGTTCCTGGGCATGCTTAATTTACTCATAAAGATGTAGCCATAGGTCCTATTCATGGCCACAGTGCTGATTCAGTTGACTTCCCACTCTATTGAAATTGAGATAGAGTTTGATTCATTGCAAGCAAGATAAATATTTAGAAATGCAGTAGAGGTGAAACCAGCAGGAGCCTGGGAAAAAAGTCCAGCTGCAGGAGGATCTGCTTTGAGAATAAACAGTAATAAAAATACACTGGCTACAGATGTAAGTTCATCTAAGGAAACAAAATGAGAATGTGTTGAGCTGGCACAAGAAAACAATTATGCTGGTGAGCCATAGAATTAATGAAGTCTGATTTGCTATGATTTGTGTTTCTCAGTTGGTTGACATTGTGCAGCAGGAAAACTATGACATAGTTGCATCACAGAAACATGGTGGGATGACTCACACAACTGAGTGCTGCAAGGGTTGGCTATGAACTCTTCAGGAGGGACAGACAAGGAAGGAGACATGGTAGGGTAGCCCTGGTATAACATGGTATATGTTCGGGACAGTTTTGATTGCCTAGAACTAAATGATAGTGGCACTAGAGTTGAGTGTTTATGAATAAGAGCCATGGGGAAGGCCAACAGGGAATATCCTGGTGGGAACCTGTTACAGACCACCCAACCAGGATGAAGATGCAGACAAAATATTCTATTAGCAGCTGACAGAAGACTCACAATCACTGGCCCTTGGTTTCATGGGCGACTTGGAATTACAATGCAGCAGGGAGGAAAGTCTAGGAACTTCCTGGATCATGTGGAAGATAACTTCCTGACACAGCTGGTGAGTGAGTCTCAGGAAGGCACCCACTGGACCTGCTGTTTGTGAGCAGAGAAGGACTGGTGGGTGATGTGGTGGTCAGAGCATGTCTTGGGCATAGGAGAAGTAAGGAGAGCAAGTAAGCAGAACAGCTAGGTGGACTTCCTGAGGACAGACTTTGGCCTGTTAAAGAGCCTGGTTCACAGAGTTCACAGTCTCTTGGGAGACAGTCCTAGAGGACAAAGACAAGCCAGTGGGGAAGAAAGGAGGCCTGACTGAACAAAAAGCTTGACTGGAATTCAGGGGGGAAAAGGAGAGTTTCTTCCAAAGAAGAAACTTTGGAAGAAGAGTCAGGTCACTCAGGGGGACTAGAATGATGTCATGAGGTTACACAGAGACAAAATTAGAAGGACCAAAGTCAATCTAGAACTTAAGTATGCCTACTGCCATAAAAGACAATAAAAATATTTCTATAAATAAATCAGGCTGAGGAGGGCTGAGGTCAGTCCGGCATTGAAACAGGCTGTCCAGGGAATTGGTGGATTCACCATCCTTGGAGGTATTTAAGAAATGTTTAGGTGTGGCACTTCAGAAGATAGTTTGGTGATGGACTTTGCAGTGCTGGTTTAACAGCTGCCCTCAATGATCTAAGAGGTCCTTTGTAACCTAAACAATTCTATGTTTCTATGACTTTGGTTTTTAAGAAGATTTGAATAAAGGTCTCTTCTATCTTTTTATGGTCTCTGTCCTGCTTGGATTCTCTGAAGTCTGGCCACGTGTGCTTATATAATGTTTCTTTCCTTCTGTCAAGTTCCTTAGAAGATCTCTCTATATGTGGTGACTTGTTTTATTAAAGCCTGTAAGAACTTCGTTATCTTTGAGACATGTACCTCTCTGTCAAAATCAGTCAACATCTTCAAAATTTAGAGGAGTACAAGCCTGAGAGCTGACTGCAGAGTCCTTGTTTCCATACGAAATGGGACTGCAGAACCATGGTGCATTAGGACACAGCTCATGCTCTTAGCATAGAAACAAAGAGACAGCATGGAAACTCAGGTGGGGAATATGTCAAAACCAATACATGGCAATTTGGTTAGCAGCATTCACTAATACATGAATTTTTTAAGTTTCACACCACTATTTAATTAATTTCTGATTCATTAACTCCTAGAAGCAGCACCCATACTGTTCCAAACATCTTTCCAAATATACTGCCAAGCCCATGAAAAGATTTATTTTCACCAACACCAGAAAAAAAAAAAAAAATCTGGAAGAATAATAAAAAATGGATTAAAGAGAACAGAAATAATTTATCAACTGCAGACATACAGGAATAGAAAAAGATGACTACAAAAGACTCCTCAAAAAATCAAGGAAAGAAAGGGAATTAAGTACAACTCTTTTACACTAACAATACATCTGTGTATGTTTGTCATTGTCGCTGACAAGTTGCCTCCGTGCCTGTTGGTACAAGNAAAATGGATTAAAGAGAACAGAAATAATTTATCAACTGCAGACATACAGGAATAGAAAAAGATGACTACAAAAGACTCCTCAAAAAATCAAGGAAAGAAAGGGAATTAAGTACAACTCTTTTACACTAACAATACATCTGTGTATGTTTGTCATTGTCGCTGACAAGTTGCCTCCGTGCCTGTTGGTACAACAAGATATTACACGATATAAAGAGTATAAGGCAGACTGCTTCATTGGAAATGTGCAGGTTTTTTTCAGGTCAGATATCTTACAGGGTTGGATTTTTCTCATTTACACTGCATGAAACAGGAATAGCTCAGTCTAATTTCAGTATTTCAAAACCTGAAGAAATAGGAAGAAAAGATGTTACCTTTTTACTTAAAACTTCTGCTCCTGGGCAGGAAATATATAGGACAACAGACCTGAAAACTGTCCCTGGGACAGATGTACGTTTGACTTCCCCGAGCCCCTCTTATACCACTCTGTATATGTTTTTCTAAAACCAGTCCCCTATTTCTCCATTTCAATTTTTTTGGCCCCGCTTTTTGCTTCCAAACACTAGGTTTCCAGTTTGTGCTGGAATAAGAATTATATGCTTGTTAGAGTACCCGTGTCCATTATTGTTTTACATTAGAGAACTAAATTGCTTATCTGAGACTACTCAAAGAAAGTTATTGGAAGAGCTTGAAGTCAAATTTGAGTTTTATGCTTCTGCCTTTGGACCTTGTGGACTTTAATAGGATTTCTCTCAACTAAGGAGTTAAAATGCTTGTTCTTGACAAATATTGGAGAGATGGGCTGATGTCAGACTGTTCCCTTTGTAGACTCATATCACTTAGCCTCCGTCTCAGCTTATTCTGCTTTAGGGCTGAATTATAATGTAATTAACATGGATATTTATGTTTATGTGTCTTTTTGATGAGACAAAGCACAAAATTATTCTCAACAACCTTCAGATGAATGTGAGAGAACCTCTCTTCATTCCTCCAGACAAAGGCCTTGATTGCTATAATGCTCCTGGGCTTATATTCAGCCTGGCTTAACGTAACGTTGGGAATAAGCAGAAACAACCTCACTCTCCCGTGGGAAGGCATGCTTGGAGGCAGCAATGTATTGGCCCTGCTTGTACAAGATCACAGTATTTCCCAGCCTATGGAATATATCCCACATGGTGGAACAGATTTGGTCAAGCTGAACATGACGTAGGCTCAATGGTTCCCTCAAATCCATTTATTTTTCTCACGTTACATACCTCCCCCCTCATCTGTACATCCACTGGTTTGTCTACAATATGATCCTGCCACTATGGACTACAGGTATAGAAGGCAAGAAATCTTCCTTCTCCTCCAGGAGCATCCTACGTCAGACTGCCAGTTTAACTCACTGAACTGCAGAGAACCATTCACTGTTTTCTGCTGTGTTGGTTTCACACCACTTTGAAGCTTGTTCCAGCTTATCTTGGGTCAAAAGAGCACAAGAAGAACCACAGGGGAAGGCTGTGGATGCTGGGAACCTAGAGGAGAAGAGTAAGACTGGCCCTTGAGCAGTAGCATGTTAGCAGGCAGAAGCAGCTGCCTCAGGGGGTGGGGAGTCACTCTCTCAGGTCTCCTCACAAGGGAGAATCAGTCTGGTGTCACCCAGAGTGTGACGAGATTAAATTGGTGATAGCAGCAGGAAGACAGAGAGAAGAAGGAGGGAAGTCTCACCAAGACAAAAATAAGGAAGATTAACTGGAAGGAAGAAGGAAGCCAAGGGGAAACAGATTGAGAGTTGCAAGAGTTCAGTGCCAGCAGATGTTCAAAATCGGATGGGCTGAGGGAGCTCCATAGGGAAATGAGGGTTGGAAGGGAAATGCATAGGAGAACGGCAGGAACCCAGAGGGAATTGCTGCCAGGTTAGAAAAGGGAGCAGGTTGTGCTGACAGGCTTCTCTTAAGCTGCTTTTCTCCCACTCTGTCAGTCTGATTTGTTTATTTTGCCCCAGAATTTTTCAAGTCATTCTACAGTAAGGTTTAAAGCAGAAAGAAGGGATAAGCTTCTAGCAGACCTGTGTGTTTGACCCACAGTTCAGGATATATGCAGCTAAAAGCTGTTGCATCTATCACTTTACAGGTATTTCATTATCTCTGAGTGGAAAGCCTGTATATAATTTGGAAAATACCAGCAAGCCCTTAACCCCCATAA
The DNA here is from genome assembly GCA_013398275.1 of Promerops cafer. Taxonomy (NCBI): domain Eukaryota; kingdom Metazoa; phylum Chordata; class Aves; order Passeriformes; family Nectariniidae; genus Promerops; species Promerops cafer. The sequence continues at coordinate 378,500 of VZSE01010906.1, forward strand.
AACAGTGGCAGAACAACCAAACCAGACAGACCCTTCAGTAACCCCTGAGTGTGTAAGGCAGAGTAAATGGCAGCTGCATAGCAGCCTGCAACCACTCTGTGCAACAGTAAGGGAATTTAATTTGTTTCTGAAACCTCGAGTCTGGTGCAATGCATATTTATGGATTGTAAATGTACTTCCTTGTCTTTGTTTCACTGACAAACCTGCAGATTGTGCAAGGTGGATGCTCACTGATTGTCCTTTCTCAAACATTGGAAGGACTGGAAACTAACTCAGCTTGGAGTTTTTCCTTCCATCAAACTCCATCTGGTTTTGTGTGGTGGCAAGTTTGAATAGACGTTTTCCCATGCTCAAACCATGGATATCTAAGTGAAGATCGCTGTGGAATCCAAGATGATACAGCAATTTTTTTCCTGTTTTCAAATACGAATTTATAACCTTTATTAAAAACTAAAATTAACCATCTAGAAGTATTTATCACTCCTTCAATGAATCAATCATTATGTAGCTCAATTTTTGCAACATTGTCATAACTTCAACTTCACCTTTAAACACTAGTCCCATTGAAAGGAAGGAGACAGATGTCTTTTTTCATTCTTTCTTCTGGGCTCATCTTTACTCTTGGGTCTTAATATTGAAAAAATTTTCCTGTTCTGAGTACCTGCTGCAACTTGGATTGTACTATCATGTCATGTTATGAAAGAGCTGCAGGACTTCCCAGATTAGATGTTAACTATATTTTACAGGCTGAGAAATTTGAGACAAGAGAGATCATTTTAAATTATATGACAGCCAGTGGAAAGAAAATTTAAAATATTACTTTAAAATAAGAAAAAATTAATTAGTGTGATTATGTGCCCATCTAAATAAAATGAGTAGCATGGAATTTATTTCCCTTCTGTGATGACTCTGTGGGCAGACACACTTGTCCCAGATAATGTGGAATTATGTTCAGATTAGGCATGAAAATCAGAAACACTGAGAAAAACCTAGGATCAAAGTAAGTTATGCTCTTCAGACCCCCTAAATTTACACATTCTTAAAAGCAATGCCAAAGCTGATATTTCTCTTGAGCTCATTTTATTTACAGGGTAGATATAACCCAGGCAGTACTAATTTTCACAGCACTACAGGGAAATCATGATCAACGACATCTTCCATGAGGAGTTTCTCTCATGAATTAGTCACAAACATATTTGTATTCCTCAGCACTCTGTACCTCTTGTGCCCATTACATGAATCTCAGATTCCACCACTTTTGTATTTTTAAACAAGTGCTCGAATGCTTAGTCACGTTCTGGAAAAAGTATCAGTAACAAGTGAGCCAACTTTACTGCATCCTAGTAGTAAATAAAACTCTGATTAACTCTGGAAATCTAAAGATAATGCATCCTTTATTTCTGAACAAAAATTAAATCAAGAGTGCTGTTAAATCAAAAGAAAAATACTGGTCAAGAATAAGGTTGTTCTTGTCGATAAGACAATCAAGAGCTTTACCACAAATTCTTTAAATGACCTTGAAAAAGGCCACAAAAGTCTCCAAGCCTTCATCTTCCATTACTAAAGTAAGACTTATGTTACCTTATTTCTTCCATTTTTAACCTTTCTGGCCTATTTTTGAATATAAATGACCAAGAAGTAGGAACTGCCTTATGGAATCAAAGACATCAAATGAAATGCCTTCCCTCTGGCAGTGACTAAGATCTTCATAAGACAGTAGAAGATACTCCAGGGAAAGAAGTGGAAGCATAATCTACCCTTTTGAAAGATTCACTTTAATCCCTAGAAATTAAAGATTGACCTAAACCATGAAGCATGAAGTTTTCTGTCAGAACAAGTTTATTTTAGGTATTATAAGATACTCTTTTATTAATATCCATACCAAATTGTCTTCTAAATGCTGCTAAATAATGTGGGAATGCATTCTGCTGGGTGATTCTCAATGTCTGTCTGAATTATATCTATGCTGTGGGGTGCTGGGACTTTAGGTTGCTCACAAAAATATAAATACTGGTAGGGAAACAGTAAAGGGAGAGAATGGAGAGAATTCTTTCATATCGTTTTGAACTTCCTTTTCTTTGTATGCTCTCAAGAATTTAGTCAATAAAGAAAATGTTGAGTTGTGCATTTTGCAATGGAGTTCTTTGCTAAACTATATCAAACAAATGAGTTGGCTCTTTTGTATCCTCTTTCTAATTTGAGATGACTCTGAGACAGCTTCGCTTTAGGGAAAAACAGGAAGTTTGGGGATTCCTTTGCTCCAAAGTTTGTATTTTTTGATTTCTAAAACAGGATGAAGGATAAAACACCACTATCACCCTGTTTTATTTTGTTCTGCCTTCATTTAGTCTGTGCAAGCATCTATGGGCAGTGCCAGGACCCCTAATTACTCACCCTATACAGACATGGACTGCAAGCTGGACATCTTTTTGGGTACAAACCCCAGTAAGAAGAACAGGTCTGATCTTTTCTCTCTCTTGAATGGTCCAAAGTGAGTCAAAGCCTTGTTTTCGTTCAAGAATTGAGCCTCTTCAAAAGCCTGCTTACATGTGTAAAGTCTGCTTGTTTTTGTGGCTTCCTGCCCCCTGGAAGGGGGCAGGAGCAGGGTTGGGGGCTGACAGAGGCTGTGGCTCAGTACTGGGATGCAGCCCCAGGCACAGCACAGGGAGGGGACTGCACTCCCTGCTGCCACGCACCGAGATGAGGAAAAGCAATTTCAATCCACAGCATAAGGCTTACAAAATAAATTGCTCTGCACCACCCCAGATAATTTGCAGGGTGTTAAATGGAATCCTTTTAACAGGAAATGCTCACATCCAAGAAAAGAGCAGCAAAGTGCGGCTGCGGGACTGGGGGAATTGCCAGCCTTGCTTCCTGGTACAAAGATAAACTTTAAATGGATTCAGCAATTGAAATGAGGGCCAGGCAAAAGCCGCTGAGAGAAGGAGGCTATCTTCTACCTTTCTCCTATTGAGTATTCATCCAGTCCTCATCACACTAGCTGGAAAAGGATTGTGAAAGAGCAGCAGCAGCCTGATGTTGGCCATCTCCAGCTTGGCATGGACAGACTGTGCTTGGCATGGGCAGACTGGGAAATGACTTTTAGTTGCACATCACCAGGGCAAGGTGGAGAGGTGCCACCCTCAAGGGAGGCAGGGGGAGAAAACAAGCCAAGCACAGTAAAGAGTGAAGATGAGGGGGAATTGCCCTGTGAAGGGTAGATGGAAGTATTACCTGTTTATATTGGATTAATATTCTTAGTGAAATTAGCTGAAGCAGTTAAATATTCAAAGAGCTAGGGGAAAAGAGAGCAGACATAATGCAGCATCACAGACTTGGCTAAAATGGGAAGGCACCTTTGAAGGTCAAGAGCAGATTAGTCAGGAGCACATCCAGTCAGGTACTTACCCAGCCCAGTGACACCGCAATCTCTGCTGCAGTGCCCAAAGAGTCCTTAAACTGGCTGTGCTGGCTAATATTGCAGTCTGCTCAGTAAATATTCTGGATAGTAATCTTCCAGGAGCTGGCTCACCCATGCTTGTACGCACCTCAGTGACTGCTGCATAGAAACACCCTGAAGGATCTTTGGTCTTTTATGGACAGACCAGGGTCATTGCCTCTATCAGGAGCCTGACCAGGTTATAGGCCAAGTGGGCCTAATAATGAAGGACCTAAAATGTTATTTCAAAAATAGCCTTTTGATGTGGCTTGGCCTATTGCAAAACATTGATAACTGTTACCGTTTGTTCAAAACCCTGGACATAATCACTATTACAGAGACCTACTTTTATTTTGTTTCTATAAATGTTTCAATCCACAGTCCAAACATGTAAAAGGAAAGGCAGTGTAGAAAACACGGTATTGAAACATTTTACATTTTCTTTATGTTGTTTTTAATGTAACTAGCCTACTTATTTAACAGGTGAAAATTTGACTAAAAATGATTCTGTTTAAAACTGCTCTCAGTAAACTGTAGCTCTATTTTTGTCATGAGTGGGAAAACTCTCTGTCAAAGGACAAGGTTGCATTTCCATTAAAATCTTAAGATCCAATTTATGTGCTGTGGTTGGTTTAAATGCACCCATGTTTCATTTGGATTTCTTCCTGAGTGAAAGGTGGGAAATCTATCTTCAGCTTGCATTTCTGAAAAGAGTTAACAAAAACATAAGTACAGATGAGTACAGCAGCTCTCTCCCATGAGAAAAAAAAAGAAATAAAGTGTTTAGTGAATATTTTTCCCATGTGAATTAAAAGGAAGATATATGTAAAACTGCTTTTAGTATGCAAACTCATAAATTCAAAAGGAAATTGTTAAGGATCTGAGCAGTTTTCACACATACTGATTTCAATAAAAATTGAAAAGACTCAGGGGAAAATCTTAAATTCACCGTTTTGAAACCTCTTGAGCTTATATTCTGAGCACAGCTCAAAGCATTTTATCCATGCAAAATGGACTGTGTCTACTGCTAGCCTCCTACTGCCAGGGACTAGCCAAGAGAGCTAAACAACATCATGCAAAAATACCCTGCTATAGCTCCAGTGTTCACTTTTTAGGGGAAAAAAAGCTATAAAGTCTCCACTCTGATATCTTTCCAATCTTTTTTTTCAGCTATTCACAGAGTAGTTCCATTCACAGTGACAGACTTTAGCAATATTAGACTAATGCTTATGTAAAGGGTAGGAGAAACCACATCTTTCAGTATACTTTATTGCAAGCTTTCCCTGCAGTTTACATGCAACACAACAGGTTAAAGATCCTTAGAGAAAATTTCTTTGTCATCTAGATAATTTTCTAAGAGATAAAGTTACTGAGATAAATAGGACAATACCAACAACACAACATTAAGGTTATGATTCCTAATAGCCTTAGCAAACTCAAGCAAATCCTTTTCACAATTCTGACACCATAAATGAAGTGTTTGAGATGGTATCTCCAGCATTTGAAAGAGCAACTCTGACACATACTTTGATTAGGGAAGCTGACATTTCTGTTAAAGTTCAGCAAGTCACAGAATCCTCTTAACATATGGCCAAATATTGCAATGTTCTCTTCTGAAAAAGGTGAGTGTGATTGCAGATCTCATAAGTTTTGAAGTAAAAAACAAAACTTATTGCATCTGATTCACTTTTTCATTCTCAGCAAAACAAAGAAAGATGGGGAGACTGATAAAATACCAAAGCAGAATAATGATAATAATAAATCCCACAAATGCTTTGAAGACTTAGAGAAGACAAGAAAGCAATGTAAATTTTGCTATTATACAAATATTATGGTACTGAAATTGCTGAGATAGAAGTTGAAGTATATTTAGCATGATATTATCACTTTTCTGGTTTGATGACAAACAAGCCTCAAACCTAGAGATGGGACTCAAGCCATAGTGTGAGATTTACCAGCCAATTTTGCCTGTAGCTCAATTACCTCTGTCTGTATCTCAAGATCTGGATGTCCAAAATATTTCTGCAAATTTAGAACATATGGAGTGGAAACTAGTAGAAATCCTGCATCCACTGAGCCTCCTGAAATGCAGCAGTATTTCTGGGTTGTGTCTAGATAGGTGTACTAACAGATTACTCATTACAGGACTTGATTCAATGAGGAAGTAGAATGCAAACTCTTTTGTGTAAACATGTAAAAGGATTTAAATTTTTTTTCAGTTTGAGATCTGGGTAACGGATCTGGTCAGTTCACATTTATTTAAAGCAATTTATCCAGTTCTCTGTTTTTTTTCTTCATCTGTCCTAAAACATAAAAAGAGGATCTCTGCAGGAAATAAAAAGAGGCATTGAAGTGTACAGGGCTTACAAACAGTGTGTCTTGAAGAGGAGGATGCTCCTTTTAACCACCCAGCAGTTGATGCAAGCTGTCTATATAACTGCACATCCTAAATCATGAGAATAAGGACCAATCTTTAGAATTGTTTAAAAGGTTTATAGATGCTTTTATAGAAATAAATGTTCTGGAAGTTACAGAATCAGGAAACAGTCCGAAGACTATAAAGTTTGCATAAAGAAACCACTATGAAGGTGTGCCAATAGAATAATTATTTGATATTGTATTACCAATGCACCTTTTTTGTTGCTGATGTTGCTATTATTTTTTTGTTGTTTTAAGATGCATTTTATCCAATGGCTTTTCCATTTAAAGAACGAAATGCAAGAACTATTTCCTGAGACACAAAGTGGAAATTTTCAAAAGAAATACTAAAATTCTGATCAAGATTATGCATGAATCTGAGATGTGGCTGGCTTTTTTATTGGGATTTACCTTCATTCTTTGCCATCTCAGCTGTACTACCAGACTTTCCTCTCATGACATTTTCATTTTAGATATCATATGGAACCTGGAAAGAGAGACAACATAAAAACCAGAACAAAGGATTCTGTAAATTGAAAATTTCTGATTATTTCAGATTAAGGAAAAGGGTTTGGCCTCTTTTATGATGACTCACAAGACAAAGTGTCTATCAGGATGTCAGTCTTGGAGGAGGACTGCCCTGGTTATACAGCAATGGATTGCACAAACACTTTACAAATATTTGCTGGTTTTTGGGGAACTCAGAGCTGTGTCACCCTGAGTCCTTGGGATAGTCTATTCAAATTTCTTGAGTGGATGCTGTAAATACTAATCAGAAAGGCAACAGGTATTTTTGCCTCTTTCTATTTCCCAGTGTTGCTCTCAATGTCAGTATTCATATTGGAGAATCTGAGGATGATCCTGGACAAGGTAGAAAGAGGAGGCAGAAAGGTAAAAAGCCTCTTCTTTCCTTTGTGCACTCACCTGCAAACCACCCTTTAACAAGCTGAAGTTTTAGCATTCAAGGGAAAAAAAAGCTGCCCGTAACTTACTGAGAGTAACAACTAACTGTCTGCAAACATGTGAAACAGAACGGTAACATCTTTTGATCATCACATCACAAAGCATAAAATACCTTGTACTCTGTAATTTATTACCTTGGTTTTTTTTTTTTTTTTTGGAAACAAATGTTATGTGAAAGAACTTCGACTGGCAGACCATCAAAGAAACCTCTCAACATGGGAATCATGGCTCACTCCCTTGTTTCCCCTCCCAGGCCCTGACAACTGTCATCCCACTGGCTTTGCTGATGAAACTGCTCACAGGGAAGGGGCAAAGGGGGCAATTAACACTCAACCTCAGCATGGGCCATTATGATGCTTCAGGTGAGGGCCATGACTTGTTCCTTAGGTAAAAAATCATGTAATCCAAAACATATGGGCTTACCTTTTTAAAGTTCTTCACAGACCAGGAGACCTCTGAAGGGTATTTTAAGAAATCTTTAACTGCCCCTGAAGATCAGGGCTAATGACATCACTTAAAATTCTTTGATAGAATGTTTGATGCCATATTGATTTTGATCTTCAAATTCGTTTTATAAGTTCAGTTGTTGATCAATTTCTCCAAGACAAGTTCAGAGTCACAGTTAGGAGGGCTTTGAAGGGCCAGCAGCTGAAGGCTGAAGTACCAGCTCAGCTCAGTTGTGCTCTGGGGAATTCTGGGGAGCAAGTGAGACTACCAGCTGGTCCTGGTTCTTCAGCATCTGAAAGGAACACTTTGAAAGGAATAATGATGCAGCCAAAGAGGATTGCTTGAGTAAAGAGGCAATTCAAATGCAGGATATGTTTGGGAGAGGGATCACTGCATGAAACATTCCATTTCCTTTAATCAGCATTTAGCCTCAGTTCAAAATGGCATTTTGCCTTCATAGCAATCTCCTGATTCCTAAGCATATTTCACATGAGATGCAATGCAGGTACCCATGTGCTCCGGTGGCTTTCGCTTTAACCTCTTCCTTGTTTCAAAGATCTGTGGGACATTCTTGGCACAAGCTATCTGGCTCTTAGGAGCAGGACCAATGTCTTTCTCAAGTTCTCTATTGCAAATGAACTGTAATCCCTTGATTTCTAGAGCTTGGGACTAAGTCCATAATAAAACCACTTCTTCCAGTCCTCAGATGCTATTTCAGACTAAGGCCCACAGGAAGCTTGACTTCCTCCATTAGGTTTGTACATGCAGAGGAATGCGAGCAGGAAAATCTACTGGAAATGGAAATATTGTTTCCGAGAACCAGGCAAAAGTGCCTGACAGCATGTCCTCTGCTCACAGAAGTGTGGTCAGTATCGAGTCAGCACTGAATTTCAGGGTGCCTTAAGAAGAAGGGAATTTTCAAGGGCAGTGGAAAGGCGGCCAAAGTAACAGGCCAAAGTCTTACTCAGAGGAAACTCCCCCTAAGCTCAATGGGAGTTTCCCTTGAGAAAGGGCAGCAAGGTTTAGCTCATAAACCCTGCATATGGATTTAGCAAAAAAGGGATTTGTCTGTTCAGATTGGAGGAAAAAAGTTTATTCTCTTATGAACAAACTATACATATGGACCTTGTTAATTACTGGGAGTTCCATAGGATTTATCTGTTCACCAGCATATTTATTTCTCCCAACATCTAATGTACCTTTGACCTTTAATATAGTATCAATATTAAAAAAAAATAAACCAATAAAATAGCATGGTTACCAGAACTTATGAGTTTCTGTTGTATTGTCAAAATACTCTCTTTGCAGTCTCACTCATTTCCTGTCAGGAGAGTTTGGCTCCAGTCTCCTCTACATAAACAAGCCCAGGAGCTGGCCCAAGCCAGACATTTTGCACAGCTAACTACAGAAGATGCTTCAGAATAAAGAAAATATGATTGTCCCCAAAGGACCTGATCTCTTTTTGGGTGTCCTCTATCCCTTTGCCTGGCTTTTTAAACATCCCCTTCTCTCCTTCTGGTTAACAGCCAAACAAAAGCAATGGGAAGACTTATTATTTTGTTCTGCATTTCTAATGAATTTTTCAGTTGATTCTAAAGACAGTTTCCTGATATGCATGTGATTGTTCCTGATGCAAAAGAGGCACTGGAATTGTTGCTCTTTTGCAGCTAGTGAAAGGAGGTTGGGGTGCAGCTCCTTGGGGGGGACATATGCATTAGTTGAGGTAGTGAGGAAAGCCCATCTCCAAATTAATATTTGCCATTAGCAGAGCGTTCTGTCTGTGTTGATGCTTTGGGGGTTTGAGGTAAGTTGCAGAGGGAGAATCAACCTTTGCTCCACAGCACACCATTTTCTCCTGTGGACATACCTATGCCAATGTCTAAGCCTGAGCCAGAAAAAAATTGCTCCAATAGCTTTTTCTCTTGAGCTCTCACCACAGAATAATCCTTTCCTCCCTATAAACTTTTATCTTTATTTGGGTTTTAGGGACTCTTATCCATCTACTTTTTTATTCTTTGTGTGAATAATTCTGCCTTTCTCTTCTATGTTGCACCTCAGACCTACGCTCCAATTTGCCTTGTTTTCTGGGTTGGTCTTTAAGTAATGTGAGTTTAATGCTGATACTGCATTAGTGATCAATCAAACCTGTGCCAAGAGCACACACTAAATAAATAAATAAATAACCCCTCTGGTACATTTTGATGTGCCTTTGAAAGGAGGAAAATTCCTTTCACATGGCCTCTTGTCCCTAGAAATCTACAAGTTTCTTTGTCTTGGCAAATAGCCAAGCAGCACCGTCATGTACCATTTTTCTTGGCCAGTGTTTTTAGGTCTTTTGAAACCAGACCAAGCGTTCACATGGTATTTCTTCATTTAACAGCTGCAAGACAGTGACCACAGCTGCATGTGCAGCTTCCATCTATAGCAAGGGACGCTGTGGGTTTTTTCTGAGATAGCTGACTAAACGAATTCAAACTCAGGACTGATACAGGCAGTGCTGTGCCTTCCTATGAAGGCATTGTACTCTACCCATAAACCTCGGGGTTTCAAAAAGCAGAGCCAGAGAGAGGCCTTTGCAGGGTGATTGTGTATATACATGCTAATTTTCTGTGTGCACAGGACCAAATTAGCATCTCCCAAGGTGAACACCCTGCAAGTGGACTGAATCCGAACATCTGTATTCCACCTGGCAGCAATCTTTGGGAGCCCATGCTGCTTGGTGGTTTCCCTCAACCCAGTCCAAGTCCCCTGAGGTTACAGACTTGGCTGTCTGTTTAAATTGACCCTGCTTGGAGTGGTCCCTTACATCATTTAATTTCATAAGCTATAAACTAAACTATTTGTGAGATTGGCCTAAGTTGCTTGCTGACAAAATGCAATGATGCTTGTAAAAAAAGGGGAAAAAAAGAGAAGGGGAAAAAACCCATCAAAACACAGTTCATGTGTAAGGCAAAGTCAGCCAGGAAATGTTTTTGATGGATCCTGAATGATGAGACGTTCTGGAAGTGGAAAGGAGGAACAAATGTTTCCCTGACTGCTTGTTAGGGGTTTCTGTGGTGTTCCAGTGAAGAGTGGTGAGGTTTATGTGGGGTTAAGATATCCGAAACTAAGCCTGGCAGGATGGAATGATTCTGCCTATGCTTAAAAAGAGATCGTGCATTTATGCACTGAAACATGCTGGTTTAAGACCATAATAATAATATTATTAACCAGTTGGTAGTGGTTTGAACATGAACTGAGAAGGGAACAAACCCATTTTAAGAGCCACAATAGAAATAGTATCCCAAAACATCTCAGGAAAAACTCCTAAGGAGCTTAATTTTTTTCCAAGACTAGAGGATTGGGGTACCAGTCAGCTAGGTGTATGTGGCTGCTTGATAGATTTATTTATGTACAAGGATGTGTATTAGTTTTTTATCCATTTGTTTAGGAATTGCAATGACCACATTGTGAAAGCAGAATTCCTGCCCAAGAGGTCATTTAGTCTACACACAGTAAGAAATAGATAGATGGGACAAACTGACAAAGACTGCATGAGATAACAGCTAAGGTCAGCAAAGCAATCCCAGTTTTCCTTTTGTCCAATTTACTGTCTGTTTTTGTTCTTGTAGAATTGCAGTGGCTCGAGGATCGCAAGCATCGGGAATGTGGCTCCCCTACTGTGGTCCAGCCTGGGAGAAGCAAGGCAACAGCATGGGCAGGTCTGTGAGGGAGCTCCACTGCTGCGTGAGGCAGAGCTCTGGCAATCACAGGCAAGGAGGCTGAAATTGCCATTGAGGGGGGGCACTGGGGAAGAGAGCAGAGCGGTCACTGCAGACCACCCCGGCTCGGCTGTGACAGCGGGGCCCTGGGGAGCAGTTAGTGTTTCCTGCCTCTGAAACTCTCCTGGAGGTCCCTTTCCTTTCAGGTCTCCGAGGTGTGTGCCTCATGGCTCTCAGCCACAGAAAGATTTGGGCACATGGCTTGTAGGGTCAAAAGGAATGGCCACCCTTGTAGCAAAAATGAAGCTCATCTGTGTTTGTTGAATTCTTTTGGCATGTTTCTTTTACTGAGGAGAAGCCTTCACATGCTGTCGGCCCTCCCAGAGCAGGACACGGCACAGTTGCTCGGCTCCTCCTGCAAACACTCAGTATTCCCTCTGTTGGTTGTTTTTGCACTTATGGTTTTGCAAACTTGTCTTGTGATGCGCTACCATTTTAATGTTTAAAAGCAATGGATGGGCAAAAATGAAAGAAAAAAGGATTACGTGTTCTACTAAGGATCTAGTTACAAAACACATTCAAAGGTTTGCTAACAATTCCATAGTTGTTTCAGGGTATAAGCAGTCCAATGGGTCAACAGGTTGCTTTTATCCCTCCCTAACATGAGCACCTTATATTGACATGTTTACATCCAGCTGCGGCATAGCCCCTTGTGCCTATTATGTATTCAGACGTTATTAATAATTAATTAACCCTTTACAAACCACTTAGATGTGGAGTCTCTCTCTAAAGTGGAAACGGGAGCTGATCAGAGAGGTGCTTGTCAAAGAGGCTATTAGACAACATCCTTCCTGCCTGAAAAAAACCCCACTATAATAAATTAACACATGAATTCAGGTAAATTCTGTTCCATTTTTATCTAGAGTTTCCTTCTGTGAATTCAATTCCTTCTTTGGCTCTTTCTCTGTTTACTCAAAAGAGATTTCAAGTACTCTAGGGGATTTGGCCTGTATTTTCTGTGAAAACATTTTCTACCTATGTCATTTATTAATTCACCAATCCTATATGGTCTTCTTTCCTCATGACACACCAAGAATTATGCACATGCACTCAGGGGTGAGTGGGCTGTAATGATTTCCCCATGTAAGGCTGCAAATATGTTTGTTGTTGAAATGTGCTACTATACAAAAAATCCTGAGGGAAAAACACATATATAAGTTGGATGAGTGGCTTTGTTTGAAGTTCTGTAACCATAAATGAATTGAATATATTTATGGGTGTATAGAATCATAGAATAGTTCAGGTCGGAAGGGACTTTTAAAGATAATTTAGTTCCAACACCACCACTCCCCCTCCTTCCATGGACAGGGACACCTTTCACACTAACAAATTGCTCAATGCTCCATCCACACTGACCTTGAATATTCCAGGAAAGGGGCATCTACAGCTTCTCTGGGCAACTGATTTCAGTGCCTCCCCAACCCTGTGGCAAAGAATTTCTTCCTTATGTCTAAACTAAATCTAACCTCTTTTGCTTTAGAACTTTTACACCTTGTCCCATCACTATGAGCCTTTCTCCACTTTTTTTTTAATGAGCTCCTGTAAGTACTGAAAGGCAGAAATAAGGTGTCTCCAGAGCCTCCTCTTCTCCAGGCTGAAACCCCCCAACTGTCTCAGCCTGTCTTGATAGGTGAGGTCCTATCCTTCTGATCATTTTTGTGCCCCTCCTCTGCACCCCCTCTAGCAGGTTTATGTCCTCTAGGGATAGGACTGCTGTTGGACCCTGCTTCTTGCAACTGTGCAGCTCTGTCTTATGATGAAAAAGGGGACATTGGCATCAAAAAAGCATTGCCCCACCTGCACAGGGTCTGCTTACCAGCCATTCCCCTTAAGTGGTTTGAAAGAGCTTCCTGAAGACTCCACGTTCCCAACTGTCCTGGATGCAGTCAACCAAGCAGAAACAGGGACAGTGGGTAAGTTGCCACACTCCAGTGGCAGAAAAGGGATAAACAAGTGTGATTTTCAGTAAATTCTGATGGAATACTTGATGGCTTAAAAGCTTTCTGTATAATAATTCCCACTGACTCCTAACCAAGCCTTTTTTCCACTTAAGAAGAACCAACATGTGAACAAGGAGGCACTGAAGTGACTTAGTTCGACAACAGAGGCTGAGTTCCACTATTGAAAGGTATTGCTGACAGCACACTCAGGGGATTCACTGTGGAGTTTCATAAATTTAAAATAAAGCACCAGCTTCTATGTTGAGTCCTCTATTTCTGTACTGCTCAATGATCCTTTGAAACCAAAGATATTGATATATTCTGTGCTTCAGGGGAATCAATAGAAACTTTAATCACAAAATTAAATAAACCAAATCTACTGGCATTACATGCTAAGACTTTTGGAAGGAGCAACATGACGTTTTATAGTTCTCCTGGAATTGGGCTTATTATTTACAAAAAAAGAAAAAGTTCAATAGCTTCTTCAGAGCTGTTGTGATAGAGAAAAAGGACCTTCCCATCATGTTGAGGTGACATCTCAGTGGGCTTTAGTGCAGTTTCAGAGAAATAGTAAGACATGTTCTTCCATAATAGAAATATTTTTGACAGATTGAATTTGTTACCTCCTAGATCTTCATCACCGTCTCTGAATTTCCTTAAAAGGTCTGTGCCACCCTTCTATCCCATTCATCCTTTATACACTTCCAAGGCCCAGCTGTGAAAAAGCAGGGATGTGAAGGTAGGGACTTGTCTGTGAAGCAGCAAGGTACTCTGTAGAGGCCCACCTGAATCACACGTACAAGGATATACGCCTGGAGTTCCTACATTGTACCAAGCAAAATGAATCTAGAAATAAGTTTTGTCAATTCTTAAGTAGAGAATTATGCAGAATGATAAATGAAAATAAAACTTAAAAATCCTTATTTGTAAAAAAATATAAATTCTTGTACGTGTAAAAAGTTTAAAGCTAAGAATTTCTTCAGAAAAGGTGCCTATTTTGAAACTAATCTGTTTCCCTGAAAAAGTGTTGCAAAGGTGAAGAATGGAGTTCTTTCACTTATTAAGTCCTTTTCTGAAAATAATAAGGATACATATAGTGGGAGCTTCCCAAGTGGAAAGGCATGAAACCTCTTCATTTTATAACAAAAACAAAGATTCTACATCCATGTCCTTCCTGGAAATTCATAGGAAATCTCCATTTTGGGAGTTTCTCTTTCCAGGGCAAATGTTTCAAAATGTGAAATATTTCTTTATAGGATTTTAAAAAAAAGAAAAACAAACAAACAACAACAACAACAACAACAAACCCGCACAAAAATGAAAAAAAACCAACCAAACCAACCAACCAACCAAACAAATAAAAATAAACCAAATAAAAGATCTATTTGTAAACAATTCTACTAGAGCCATCACAGATTTTTCATTTCAGATTTTTCATTTTAAATTTTGCAAGAAGCCAATGACTTTATGTATAAACAGAAAGATTTTTCCTTTATAATCTCCATATTTCTTGCTATTATGATGATTGTTTGTGATAGAAGGAAAGAACATTGATTCATCTGAAAATGGTTAGCAGTTTTACACAACAAGTAAATACACAATCTACAATAACAGATGCATACAACTAGTGTTCTGTGAATCTATAGTAGTTCATCCCACTTCTGAACTAATGGAAACTTGTGGAATAGGGATAAAAGAATTTTTATCTATAACCCAGGCAGAAGTAGGTTTTCCCTCTTAAATGAGCTGAAATATGCATTTTCTGGCATGTTAACTTTGGCTGGCTGCTGGGTGCTCACCAAGCTGCCCCACCAATCCCTTCTCACAGGACAGGGTGAAATTATGAGGAAAAGCTTATAAGTTGATATCGGATCAAGACAAGGACAGGCAGATCATTTACCAATTACCATCATGGGCAAAACAGACTCAATTTAGGGGAAATTAGTTTAATATATAGAAAATTAAACAGAATAGGATAATGAGAACTGTGAAGAAATTGTAAACCACCTTCTCAACCCCCTCCCATCATCTCAGGCTGAATTTCTTTCCTATCTCTTTCACCTCCTCCCTCCCAAGCAGAGCAGGATGATGGGGAATGGGAGGGGTTGTCAGTTCCTTATGTTTCATCTCTGCTCTTCTTTACTCCTCATGCTCTTCCCTGCCCCAGAGTGGGATGCTCCCACAGGACACAGCCCTTCACAAACTGCTCCAGGGAGTGTCCTTCCCATGGGCTGCATTTCTTCAAAAACTGCTCCAGCCTGATTCCTGTCCATAGGGATCAGTCCTTTGGGAACCAAGCACTCCAGTGTGGGTTCCCTGTGGGGTTACAGGAACAGACTTCAGAACACAAAACTCTGTTTTTAAATCCATTTGGATTTATTCTGGAGTGATGGACAGTTCCATAGCTTTTCACAAGGATGGGATCTTTAACAACAAATTTTGCTCATGATCAAAGTCAAGAAGGAGCCTTGTGCAACTCTTCTAGATAACCTTGCTTAATGCCTCATTCGCACGCATTTAGTCTGAATATATCCAGAGATACTGTTCCCTTTTCCAAATTATCACAATATTCTGCAAAGCGTTTCTCTGCAGGACTAACTTTGAATTCAGGAACACAGAAGAGGCACCACCTGTTGAAAAATGTGTCCATGGAGTCATTTCCAGGATAGAGACTGGCTTCTTGAATGTTGTTTTTCATGGAAGTAACCTTAAGGGCAGAATTTATATAAGAATCCATTAGGGACAGACACAATTGGATCTATCACAGCATATAATGACTTTCTGGGCCACATGTCACTTTGCTTTGCATCTTGCAGGCAATTTGTGAATGGCAGTTGGTGAGACAAGATCTGCTATATATCTTTACAGTAGAATATTGAGCATGACACAATAAAGTCTGATTTTAATCTCAGGATAAATAATAAAAATAACATAGAAAAGCTGTTAGTAAATACTGTAAAAGGAAGTGCTTGAGGGTGTTTTCTGATAGTGTAGTTATTTATAAACCTCTCCTTCCCACATGCTAAAAGACTCGTTAAGTATGGGGATTCTGGATAAGAGCAATAGAGTGAAATGTGCAGTGGGTAGCATGCAGTAAATATTCAAAAGGCACTGGAGAGTCCTTGTTCAGGGACCAAGCTCGGAAAGTGATGTAAACTCTTCACAGAACACTTAATTTGATTCTCTCAGAGATTTATTCCAGCATATGATTGATGGAAACTGACTAAGTGGTAGTGTGGCAAAAGTACAAAAGCTATTGAACTATTAATGTTATTTATAAGGACAGGACTAACCATGATAAGCAAGGACCAATATGAAATGTTTGTTTACTTATTTGGCGTGAAAACCCTTCCTTTGTGAGGAGCCAGCAGGACTGAGCAGGCTGAACAGAAGGCAAAGACAAGTGCTGGCTTCCCAGAGCCGTCATAGGCTCAGCTCTGCTTGCAGTGCTGTGGGAAGCAGGTTAGGGCTGAGAGCTTTTACAAGAGACTTTGGAAGCACTTTGTGCAAAATAAAGTATAAACACAAAGGCCCTGAACTTCCTTGGATTCAGAAAATGTTGTTCTTCATCTCTGACCTGTCAGCTGCACCAGGCTTTGCCATTTCATCTCTCTAGTTAAGGACATCAGAAATGGGTAAGCAAAGTGGAGTAGCAATCAGTATTCTTTGTATTTGACAATCATTTCACCTCCCAAAGAAATCACCCCTTTCTTGGGTCCACATTTCCTGAGTGCTTGGAAATCACCACAACATAAATATATGCCAATCAAGTGGTTAACATAATAGCATATTGTGAAATTATATGTAAACATCAAACTACATTGATTGGGCAATTTCCTATCCAGTTATTCTTGAATTACCACTTCCCTGAATATGTCTTTTAGGAATGTCTCAGCTAGAAAGCTGTCTGCAATATTTTATTCTCTTTAGACCTAGTTTATTCAAAATATTCCAACTCCCACACACTGGCCAATATATTGCAGGCCCCTGGGCCAGCAATAACAACACAAATGGTTAAGTTATAGGCCAGGTACAGAATGCATGGAGGAATACGAGAAATTGACCTGTAAATATTTGTCTGAAATAATTCAAGAACCTTTTGCTTGTCATTTGCCGCATGAGCTCAACCTCTAACCCATTTAATGCCATTATCCTCAACTCAAGCAGAGGGATCAGACTTACCAGCATTCCAGTACAGGAATCCCTGTGGTACCATTTAACTTGGAGGAGGAAGGAAGGGTTGGAGTTGCAGGTGGCCTTGCAATTCTTGGGAAACATCCCGCTTCACACGAAGGTTTCCTCAGTAACTATGCAAAGCCAACCAATGTGTCAATCAAATTGCAGTGAGTAGTCAGTCCAAACATCTGCCTTTTTGTCTGGTTTCCCTGGGTGTTCTGCCTGGATTTTGTAGCATAGAAATACTTGACATGAAAGCATTTGCTCAGTTCACAGAGAAAGGCACCGCAGCTTCTTGGACTCCTATCTTATTTGCTTTAGCCAACCAGTCATCTGCATGACAGAGGACTGTTTTTAATTTGATGCTGGTGCACTGATTAAAAGTGCAGGTTCCTTACACTTGCCAATCAGAAAGATTAGACAGTTAGCTTGTAAAAATTTACTTATGAAAAGTGACATCCTCATATCAGTTCATGCTGGCATCTATCTGCTAAAACAAAAATGAAACCAAATATTTTGTGTCAAACAAATCAAAGTAGGAAAGAGCGGGAGGAATATGTGGCACTTTTTCCCGGTGCATTAGGCAGTTGTTTCCCAGATAATAATTAGATCTCTTTCATTTATTGGCATTTTAGGCAGGATTTATGCAAAAAAAAATTAAACATTTGAAGTAATATGATATTCAAGATCTGCTTTCAAGTTTATTCCAAGTTCGTAAAGGCCAAGGAGAATTTTGTCTTAACAGAGCTTTGAATCAGGAGTTATTTTGCTCCAAGAAGCCTCCACTCTTCAGTTATCTGAAAGACATGTGATTTTTTTTCTTGTGAGGACAGGCCTCCTGAAAGATCATGTGGGTCATGAGGTCTAAATAACATCTGAATATTTCTCAGCTGTCTAGGTTCTAATTCTGACCAGAATCAGGATGCATAGAAATTTCATTTTCTCACAAATTTGGCCAATGTACTTTTTAGAAGCATGGACATAAAAAGTGCTGGGCTTTTAGTTTAGAACAAACATTATCTCATCCGTCCTTGCAATCACATACCCTTCAAGGATCTCTAGAAGTTAGGGAGAATGCTTATGATAGATGATTTAATTATGATAGAATTATAAACAGAAGTTAAGGTGAACCTCGAAATGGTATTGCCCCTGCTTAGGTTCATATGCCTAAATGCCAAGTGCCAGCTGGGACGCTGCAGTCTTTGGCCGTGTCTGCTCTATCAGAAGAATGAAACAGTAACTAACAAAGCAGTATGACTATGCTCTTTCCTTCCAGGTTCTTGGCTTTATGTGGGTTATCAGCTGGCCTCAGTGGGGCTGCACAGTGCGTGAGAAGAGCTCAGATCCCCTGCTGCTGGGCTGCACTGGATGTGCCCAGCCCTGCCCATATCCAACACACCCAGCATGTGAACAGGAGTGTGAACTCTGCTCGTCCCCAAAGCTGCCTGGGCTGACCAGACCAGCCCCAGCAGCTCAGCAGGACAGACTTGACAGGGCAGCTCAGGGGGGACTGGGACTGTGACACCATGTGACAGTGGGGACATTTGTCTGTCATTTAACTAAGCAATTAACAGCCACTGAGCACAAGACCAGGGCATGGGCCATGACTGACCCCTCTGCTCACCTTTACAGGCTCCCAGGTGATGCTCAGACTTGTACAACAGCAGGAAGGGGCCAGGCACTGGTACGATCCCTGATGTCTTACCTGCAGGTGGGTGGGAGAGGACACCTGGCCTTGGGAAAAAGCATTCTCCCTTGCTTTATATCTGCTCAAGACACTTCCTGTTGCTGCTTATGTTCATGTATATAGCAAAACTTTATCTGAAATACTGGTTTGATGCTGGTTTTACTTGTTTGGTCCATACATTAATTCCACTAGGCATGTTTTGCTCCTTTCAATCAGACAATCTTGAGTGTCTCTTAGAGTGATAAAATATCTCATGTGGTCTGCCAGAAACTGTCATATTCCCATTGTTTACTGATTCCAGGCAAGCTGAGTCATAGTGGCACTACAAAAAAAAAAAACTTGAAAAATAAGTTAGAATAGGAGATAATGACGATAGGACTGTCTTAAGACTTTAAGATTGCTATCATTTATCTTTTTATGAAAAATATGCATTTTTTTCTTCAAGTCCTGGATTCTGTGTTGTTTGTTGAATGTTGCAGCTACCGCCTTCTGTCTTGGCTTTTTAATTTTTCTAATTGGTGAGGCAATAACACAGGGAAGATGGAATGTGCTATGCAAGTGCAAAACAAAATCCAGGCTCATTGATTTTGGGGGAAATTTTATGCTTGTGTAGCACATTGCATCTTCCACACTTTTCCATTTATGGGATAATGTCACTGGAGAGAATACTTCACATGCACTTCTGTATTATTTAGCCATGTAATGTGCTAGTGATAAGATCAAGATGTTTGGCACTAAAATCCCAACTGTTTCACCAAGTGCTTCATGGTTAGTTGGGGTGTCATATCTGTTAACAAGCTTGTTCATCATCTTTGGTTTTTTTCTTGTGGAATAGGTAATGAGTGGTAACTTGTGTATCTCTTTCTCTAGTCATCCACTTCCCTGTTACAGAAACAGTTGTCTTTCATTGGATAGCAATAAGTCTTTCCTTATTTTTGGTATTTTGATTGTTGGGTTTGGGTTTGGTTTTCTGGGTTTGATTTGGTTTTTTTTTTTGTTTGTTTGTTTTTTTGTTGGTTTGCTGCTGTTTTTGTGGTGGTTTTGGGTTTTTGTCTTCATGTTAAATTTCTAGACTAATTCACATAAGAGATTTTTTGCAGAACTTCAAAACCTGAAATGAAAAACTGTCTGGTGCTTTAATAAAGGACAGGATGGAATACCTGGTCTGACACAGACTATTATAATCATGGACCACTCACTTTACCAATCTTTTTCCTAAAGATTGGACAATCTAATATTTATCCTCCTTATGTAGTAGTAATGTTTCATGACTTAGGAAATGTTTATAGCACAACACTGTTATTAGCATAGCATTGTTTACTTCTGCAAATGTTGATTAAAGACACTAAAATTATCTGGATGATAAGAGTAAGGTTCAAAAGGAAATGAAAATGAGGCTTTAATCACTCTCTCAGTGTATAAAGGAACACAGATAAGACCATTCCCAAACACAAGCTATAAATAGGAAATTACCCAGTGAGTACAATTTTGTCACATGTTTTCTCTCTGGGGATTGCATGTCAGCAGAACTGTGTCTTTGCTACCTGCTGCCACAGCCTGCTAGCTTGGAACCAAGATCTCATACACGGTGAAAGGATAAAGACAATTAATGGCCACAACAGCTCACATAGGTCTCACTTCCACAGATTTGGTCACCTTGAGGAGACCTGCTTTCAATATCATGCTGTGGTTTTAATTCCATGGTTGCTGCTGTGTTACTGTTTTGCCTTCTGACATTAAGATATTGCCATGATAAATATTGTCTCCTGAAGGCTTGCACTGAGTCAACCTCATGTACGAAGCTAAGAGTGATGAAAATTTCTTCTGGATTAGACAAGTTAACATTGCTCTTGCTGACTCCAGCCATGGGAGAATCCTTTGTGATTCACTTGCTAGAAATGCTGCTTTTGTCTAAAAGTCTGCAACTCTTCCACTACTCAGGAGGCACAGCTTCAGCTCTCTGCTTCTCCTAATTTGGTGGGTCTCTACCTCAGCTTGCTATGATGCTTGCACATCCACCCATGTGTGTCTTTTCCTTACTGAGAAACTCTGTTGCAGACTACATAAGTGGCCAAATTCCAGCCACTGTCCCCATTTCTATTCTTTCCTTGACAAATTCAAAAATTCTCAGAAAATTCAAGAAATCATGGTGAAATCAACATGGAAAGTTGTGACACAGTATCCATGATTCCTGTATGAGCGTTGAAAAATTATATATTTACTTCACTAGTATTTTAAAACTTCACTGTTCATCACTGTTTCTTTCACAAGTTGGGTTTTTCCTCACATCTCCTTCTTGTCAGGTTTGACTTCAGGTGTCTTGCACGTGCACACCAGCTGTGTGCACATAACATACACTTTATGCAGAGCAGATGAGAAAGCAGATTTAAGTGAGTACCAAGTATCTCATTCAGAGTCTGCCCTCATCAAACTTTTCCTGTTTGAGCACAGGTAGAGCAGAGGAAAGAAAGAGATTTGTTGTCGGTTCTCCATTACTTTCCTACTCAAATTTCCAGTTACTACTCTAGCTCTCTCCCTAAATTATTGTTTGTAGTCCTTGATGATAAATTTAGGATGACCTGATCTATCATAGGATTAACAGTCTCTAGCTCCATGAAATATAAACCACTCACCCACCCAGACTTCAGCAGTACATCTACTGGAGCTGGTAGGTGAATTTGGCTTTCCTCCCCATGCCCTACAACCCTTCCTGGGACCCCACAGTTACCCCATTGCCAGTAAACTGAGTAAGATCAGGGTCCATCTCAAGCACTGCCCATACTATAAAGCCATAAAAAAGGTCCATGACATGTCTTTGGACCAGACAATCCAGTACTCTTCCAGACAAGCAGTGGACATGGCTCAGGGATCAGCATGGACTAGAATTCACAGCTTAGGTATAGTTGCCCTGCCTGGGAATTAGAGAAATGTTAGTCAGTCATGAACTGTGCTGTATCAACTGGCTACAGGTGCATCCAAATCAGTGTTTTAGTTTAGATCAGACATATTTATTAAAAGCTTGTTTTCTGATTGGTTCCCAGTTCCCCACAATCCGATATGGAATAGAAAAAAGAGTTCAAATATCCTGTCACCTAGGGCAGTACTTCACCATGAAATAAAATTGTTGCAAGTACGCTACCCTACCATAATTCCTATGCTGCTATACAAGATAGATAAATCAAAATGTTACTGTTTAAAAAAAAGTATTTCACTCTTGATGTAGCTTTGAACTTTAATAACCACATTAGACCTTATGACTCAAATATGACACCAGATATTCCTTTTTCTTTGTGTTCCTGTAACACCAGTATCCTATGTAAGACAGTCTGGTTTGTACAGCGTCCATCTAAAGACTCACAGCTCAAAGTTCCAAATCTTTGTGCCCAAAACACATTGAGGTTTACCCACAAGCAAAAGCTGTCCTAGGTTAGTTCTGCAAAAGGTGCAGCAAGATCAACATGAAACATCATGTAATATGTGGACCATAATTCTTACTTGGCCACAAACTTTGGGCAGTATTTAAGTGCAAGTTTGCAATGATTTCATGGTCCTAGATGTTTTTGCAGATTTTTTTGTAGTCAGGTATTTGTGGAATCTGCTTAAAGGAAAATGTTGAAGGAGAATTGGTAAATGTAATGTGGTTATTTCCGATTTGCTCAGTTCTCTGAAGTCCCAGAGAATGTCTGTCAGGTTGTCATATTTTTTTTCATTGAAATGTGGCCACTGTACTTTGAAAAATAGACAATAGCCTAAAATTCAGATTGAAAAAAGGAAGCCTTTTTAGCAGAGGACTAGAGGAGTAGATATCTACCAAAATCTTTGGTTAATTTTAAGGACACATACCATGATTTTTCTATGCACAGCATGGGTAAAAAATTGATTCAAGGGCACATCTTGGGAAGGTCATTGTAGAACTTTGCAGGATGATTTGAACTGGCATTAAGATCAACAAGTCTGTGCCAAATGCTTTATATCAAATGATGCCCATCTTCCACATTTCTACAGTTCTTATTTTGACACTCCTCATGTGCCCTCACAAAGGCAAGCAAACAGGCAAATGGGAGTATGGAAACAAGTCCTACAAGATAAGAGAGATTTAATCCAATAGATGTAGAAAAAGATTGCCTTGAACATGTTTGCAAAACAAGTTATTGTTTTGTATCGTGCAAGGATTAGATATCTTGGGATCATCTGTATGCTGAGGAATTACCACTTTGCTCCAGCCCTGGATCACACGTACATGAGACTATGAGAAATCCTTTTCTGGCTGTTCCTCTGCTCAGCAGATGGATATGATAGATATGGGATATTTTTTTTATTTAATTTTTTCCCTTTTTGTCTCTTTTCCTAAGTCCAGTTGGCAGATCTTGTAATTTGCTGTGTTGACCCTTCCAGGGGCTTGATATTGAACCTGCCATCTGGCTAATAACGAGGCCAGCTGGACACTAACACCAAGATTCAGTCCCAGACTCACATCTTCTTCATCTGGCTTCTTTTTTATCTGTTTGTTCTTGTTATGTCTGGACCCAATTGACATCATGTTGTGCAAAGTCACACAAAGTTCTTAGCCAACCTTTTAGTTTCTGGGTACACTTAATGATGGCAGGGGTGTTACTTTTCTGTCCACTTTGGCAACATTTTATTGTTATATGTGGACCATACAGGGTGACAAAAAGAGAAAAAACCTGATGAAACTGCTCTCACTGTTAATAATCAGCAAGGTTTGCTGGTTGCAGCAATAGGTTCAGATAAATCACTGGATCATTTCCCTCGGAGTTTAATTGAACCACTGCTCTTACTCACCAGTTTGATTGATGTGACAGCGTACGCGGATTCTTGATTCATAAGAAGTAAACATTTTTCTGTTGTTAAATTAGAGGTGGTCCTCTAATTAGAGGACATTCAGAACAATTGAATCTGACAAAGACTCTTGGTACACTGGATGTTATTGGGTCCACCTTAGTGGGACTGGCTGTCACAGACATATTTGTATGCTACATAAGCTTGCTTCAGGACCCCACCGTGTCTGCTTAGGTCATGTCATTACTGGCAGTGAAATGAGAGTTAGAGGATCTAGGTGTCTTTGCTGGACACGAGCAGCTGATCATACAGACAAAAGAGTCTTTCCTTACACTGCTGTTTAAGGAAAGGTGAGGCAGGAGCTGAGACAGCAGCAAAGTGGGCAAGGCACAGCCCTCACCAGCACAGTCCCTTAGCATCCCAGCAACGTGAGCAGAGCAGGTCCAGGGATAGCAGCTGACTTCAGCCTAGAGCCAAGATTGGCAGACAAGTCTGTAGGCATGAGGCAGGTCTGAATTCAAGCCAGGAGGCCCAGTGTGCCTGTCAGGGTCAGAACTCACATCAACGGGGTATAGGGGCAGGCATAGCTGAAAAACTGCTGTGACAAGGACCAAGGCTTTTGTGCACCATGCTTAACAGTCCCTGTCAAAAGCCACAGGGTGAGAAGAATGAGATCTATTATGTTTTGTAAGTTTAGTTTTGGTAAGGTAACATAACAGACGTCTCACTTTCAAATATGAGTATGAAGTAGCTATCCTTTTCTCATGAATATACTGAAAGGCATCCTCTTTATTACTTCACAGACGAGTGTTTCTCTTTATTAACATGAATTTGCAGACACTTTATCCATGAGAGACTGAAGTCAATGTCCATGCTGTGATATCCTTGCTCCTATCCAATAACATGCCAGTGCTATATCTTCATGTAATAAAGAGATCATTCTTCCCCAAGGGAAGAATCCTGCTCAGCATCTGCTCTATGCCTTCTATGCAGCTCCTGGTGTTGTGTCTTACACAGAAAGGGCCACTCTCAAGTGTAAAGACCCATTTTGAAAATGATCAGTTTCTTGCCAGCTGTTAAATGAAGTGCAGTGCAAGAACAGTCCTCCACATGACCATGATACTATGCCAGTCAGATGTGTGTTGTCCCCATTTAGCAAGCCTTACAAGGTATATACCAAGGTTTGTTCTCTCTGAATCCTCTGAAGCTTGTAGTAGCAGATCATTGATTTATGCTGTTGTTGCCTTAGAAAGCACAGAAGGGTTCATGTTGCCAGGGATGTGGGATCAATCCTGTAATTACAGTGCATTAGCAGGGAAGCCACTGTTAGGGCTCTCCTGCATTAGAAATAGACCATCATTTCTAAAACTGTCTAAAACAATGAGGTCTATGAAAATAGCTCACAGTTGTGAGGAAGAGGATTGTACAATCAGCTGGAAAGTTAATTGCATTGGAGCACAGGTCAGCACAGAAGGGAGATGGTCCTTGTCTCAGTGCATTAAAGGCAGTCCACTATGGTTTCAGAATGATTTTCAAGGCCACATTTGAAATCAATCTGCCTCCAGGTGGTTTTCTCCAGAAAGATTTCCCATTAGATTTCTACTTAGTGTTTTGCACCCTGCCTTCTGCTTCATCTGGGAAAACTCTAAGGAATTGCTTTCAGATTCACCATTTAGTTTCTTGTGGAACTCATGTAGAGACACTTCCAGGCCTCTGCCTTACTGGTCTACATCTGTGACTTGAGTTTTGAACCAGTGTGCAATCACTTGTCTCTCCTCCTATCCAAAACTCTGTTGATGAACTCACTGTTGGAATTTACCTCTATTTAATACCAAAAAGCTGAAATACAGCTGTAGCTGAATGTGGTGCTATTCATGGTCACATTGTCAAGAGCCAATTGCTGTTCCAAAGTGTAATATACTACTTCTATTACTTTTGTGAGAACAGGTGCCAGCCAGCTGACACAGGGTGCTGAGTGCTTGTAAGCTCAAACAGACAGGTTATTAAAACCTTTTTAAAAGAAAAAGCTGGCTCTCAGTTATAAACATGGCTGACACAGGCTGCCCATCACTGCCAGACATTCAGAATGCTAAGGAGGAGATATGGCTGTTGGTAAATGATATAACTCTAATTATATCAGTTCTAATCTCTACTGTTGACAGCAACCAAGCTGTTTTTATTGTGCTTCTACCCACCCAGAGAAACAGCAGATTGGGCACCTTCTTCTCTTGCTCATTTCCAAGGCTCCAAACCAGGGCCTGCAGTTAGATCACGTTTTGCATTTGCTGAATTTGATCTTTTTTTACACCACCTCCTATCCTGTGCATTGACTGAAATGCAGGACTATTTCTCTGAATGTATGTTCGGTATTGCCTTCCCCACCTCCTTTTCTCTCTTCACCAAAGAACAAGAGAAAGTCTCAGAGAGAGATATCTAAAGATTATTAATAATGCCTTTTTACCTAGATCCCCTTTTACCCTACATAATCATTTAGTTATGACTCTACTTATCTGATCAGACCAATCCATCTTTTCTTCTGTCAGTTCCCTGTCCAAGTGTCAGCAGTCTGAGGCACAGTGATGCTCAAGCCCCCAGGCTAGGTGGGCTCTAGCAATATATCCTCTGTTACTGGAATAGTTTATGCCAATACAGCTCTCTGGATTTCAGCTCAAAGGCTGCACATGAAAGAACTGAAATCAGCACTCCCTGGTCTCTAATTCCTAGCTTAGTCTCTACACACTTATTGTAATCTTCCTGGGCAGTTCTAAAGGATGGGCAATCTCACTCACTGACCTGCAGCTTTTTTTCTCTTTCAGCCAGGTCAGCAAGCAGCCTTAGCCAAGAAAGTGTTTAACCCCTTAGCAGCAAGAATGGCACTGTGTGACATTTCCCTGGCTCTTCTACAGGAACAATGTCAATGATCATTAAGATCATCATTAATGATCGTTTGTTTAAAAACCCAATAATGTGAATTTCTTGGCATAGAAATACAGCTCAGACCTTTGGGAAATTCAGATCCACGTACATAACCTCATCCTTGCAATCTCCTAGTAATGTAGAGATATGTAGCCACAAATAGATTTAGAGGAGTTTAGAATTCTTTGAAGGTTTTGATCCAAATTTAACAACCTGAGCCTGCATTGGATGGTACTTGAGAAGTTCCTTGAGAGGCATTATCTCCTTGAAGCACTGTATGGTAATTTACTCTTTGCCCAATATGTTGCACTTAGTAGTTCAAGAGGTTTTTTCCCCTGGTTATGGTACAAAATAATATTAAAATAAAAATCTAACCAAGAACCAAGAAGCTGTTCTGACAAGTTAACATCTATTTCTCATTGTGTTGCTTCTGTCACCCTGTGTGTAAAAAAACTGCTCAGTTACACTGTAAATAATTGTATTTTGTTCCTGTTCCATACTTCTTTTCTTACCCCAAGTGACCTGTTCAATTCTTGCTGTAGTTCTTTTTTGAAAAAGCAAAATCTACACAAGGTATCAGCAACAGTCAGTATTTAAGGGACATCTTCAAATATGGCAAACTGCTGTAGGAGCTCTCTCTTACCACCTGTCTGAGCAGCAGGTAGGACAGGTAGTGCTGCTGTGCTGTTTTGCACAAGAGAACTGAGTAACAGGTATGTTCATAAATCCAGGGGAATGATGTGCTGAGTTACTGCTGAGACTGGGGCTCTGAGGAGGTCCCTCCAGGGACTCACTCCCCAGCCAGCAGCTGCCTTTCCCATCGGATGGCTGCACAGGACAGACTTTACTTCCTGTGGTCATGGGGTATCTTCTGTCCTGGCACCAGAGCAGATGGCTGATAGAGAGACGTGGGTGGACACCCTGAGCCAGTAACAGAACCATTGTCAGGGCAGAGCAGGGCGGTGCTGTGGGACAGCTGGCAGCCAGCTGGGTCTGAGAGGACAGCAGAGTGTTGAATCCACCTTCCTGGAGACAAAGCTGGTGCATACCCAGAGAAACCTTCCTCCACTCTGTACCCTTCACAAGAGCATGGACACAAAGAGAACAGGACTTACTGCTTCTCCAGGCACAGAACACACCTGAGCATTTTGGCTTCTCTTCCCCAAGCTCAAGATGTACTCCGTGAGTGACTGGGGCAGCACAACCTTACCTTGGGGACCTGTGCACACTCACCTGTCACAATGAGTTACGAGTGGGGAGCCTGAAACTTTGGCATGACAAGCTTGTACCACGGAGCCTTGGCCACCCGTGCTGTGCAGGATAAGAGGAGCTACAGCCATTGGTCTGAGCAGGTGCTGCCATAATCTCTCTTCAGGTCTGGAGCCTTTTCAGGAGCTCTGGTGCAGTATGTGTAAAGAGCAATGCAGTGTTGTGGCTAAATACCTCCTTTCAGGCAAGGAAGGGCCAATTTTGAATCCCTCAGACACAGGCAGAAATTTTTAAAAGGGACCTATGGCAATCATGGGAGAATCTTTCCTAATATGCCTCTTCACTGTCTGCTGCACAAGCACAGAGACAGCTCCATCCAAAAATGCTTCCTTTCCAAGGGAAAAGACAATAAGCAGGTACAGAGAACTATCTAGAAATTACAAGGAAACAGCTAGAAAACTGGCCAGCATGACAAACACTAGTTTCAGCACAGCAGCAGCCTGCCAGTTGTCACATCTTTTGCAGCCATCACAGCAAGAGAGAATTTTAAATGGATTTGAAGGAGGGGCAGCAACCACAGAGGTGCTTGTTTGAAAATTGAGAAAGGGAATGTAGAAAAAAGCACCACAAATAGTAATTGAAGTCCAGAACGACATTGAGTGGTCTTGGCTTTTGTTCCTGAGACTGAGGTGTTTTGGGTTGCTGGGTGGTGGAGGGGGCATGGGGGGGGAGAGAGAATCTTTTCCAGTATGTGAAAACACATATGCACACAGACACACACAAAACATTTCCCTTTTAACATGCTTCCATTCCCTACATCGCAGAGCCTTTGTTACGGTTACATTTGGTTCTCATTTAATCTGTGCTGCCCCCCTGGTGCCTCTGTCTCGAATCCCTCTATTGTTTAGCTGAGGCTCCTTTCAAGCCTCTCTCCTCTCAGTGCCACCAAGGGCTCATGCCAGTCTTTCTTCTCTTTCCCTCTTTGCATTGTTTCTCTCTACCTCTCCAGCATTCCCAGCATTCACTCTTATTTTAAACCTTCATTTTTCTATTATTGTTTTCTTCCACTATTATTTCTCCCTGTCATTTTCCCTCTGTCTCTTTTTCTGACATTTTCTTCTCCCCCGAATTAAACATGCCCTTTACCTTTATTTATCCTCTAGATCAATTCCAGTATGTGTCTTTTTTTTTTCCCCCTCCCTTCTGGTTGTTTCATTCCTCTTCTCTCTTTCTGATCCTCCTTTTCATGCTCTCTTTTCCCCTGAGATCTGGCTGGTATTTAAGTAGCTCTTCAGTGTGTAATTTTTGTTTATTGCCAGACCAAGATTTAAAGTCCAGCTTGACAAAGAAGATATCTCCACTGACTTTGGTGGGTCTACCTGAGTGCTGTAACTTATAGTTTTCTTACAGAAATTGAGTTTCTGAAGGCTTTTGTTGCAAACTGAACTCTCTACATATTAAATGTGTTTGTGGCCAGAATTTGAACTCAGTGTAGTATACCTGAGTTATGTTATGTAGGCATCACATAAGTAACAAATATCTTCTTTGTTACTTATTTCTTACTTAAAACATGTGAAACCATGTTAGAAAAAATATGATTCCTTTTCTGTTTCAAAGGAAAGACTTTCCTGATGCAAGTGATGCTACAACAACTCTGTCATTGTGAATCAGTAGATGCTCTCAATGTGAAAAAAACCCCAACATTTTGATGTTAGCTTTTGGAATATTCTAAACTTTGTCTGCTATGATGCTCTGACTTTATCTTCACTGAGTGAAAACACTGGGATATCTGAGTTTTATTCCAACAAACAGAAAAATCTAAATCACATCTAAAGACACTATTTTAGTACTTTCATGTCTTCTGCAGTTTAAATAGTTTCTTTTTCTTTTTTTTTTAACCCATTTCTGTTAGGGGTTTTTTTTCACTGTTGAAGAGAAGTACAGATCCAGAAGAAGACAGATGGGCTGAATATGGGGGAAGCAGTCAGAGTGATCTTAATGTAGAAGGTCAGAAATCCTCTTTATTATCCATATGAGTTTTATGGGTTGTAAAAGGAACCATCAAATTCAAGTCAGGTTCCTTGAATTGCAGTTTCCCCATTCTGGATGGTTAAACAAAATGAAAAACATGAAAAAAATTACAGTAAGACAGTCAGAGGAGTTACTCAGTTCAATATGTTTTTAATTAAATCTTAGCACTTAATGTGAATTTCCATTCTGTATGAAGAGATGCATCAGGAAACTTTTTAGTACTATCACACCCTGGTTAAATTCTTGCCTATTTCTGATAAGTGGTTTATTTCCCTGTTAAAAAATGTTCATCACCATTTCCCCCTTGCTACTTTCACGACATTATTTCTTTTCAGAATCTTTTTTTTCAGTCACAACCAGACAAATTCCTCTCACAGCTACATAAGCGTTCCTCTCTTCCACTTTCATCTCTCGTGTTGCAGGAACCATTTCCTCTTCCACTGCCACTATCTCAAATGGGCTTCTCCGTATCAGTGACTCTTTCATCTCATTTCAAACACCAAGAACATCATTCAGTCTGTCCTTGGATAGCCTGCTTAGGCCTCCTGTCACTTTTACATTGAAATTATAGTTTAAAATATAGCCTCATTGTGTAAGCATTTAGGGGCTATCATTTGCACAGATGATTATAATAAGGACTGGTTCTGTCTTATAAAGCAGCCAAAGTGCACAGCTTGCAGACTTGGTAAGCCCATATATCAGCCTGATTTAAAAAAAAAAAAAGCAATAAAATAAAATAATTACTTGGAAGAGGGCTCAGAAAGGTGAGTCAGTGACCTGCCACCTTTGGGAAGGGTGATACCAGTGTAGAACCAACCTCTCCTTGATTTTGATATCTCAAATCATCTCACTGTTTGAAGGTCAGGATTCCTAGCTCACCTCCATAGCTAAATCAGAAATCAAGGCACTAGATCTGAGGTGACAGATGATCTCTGAAGTTCCCTTCACCAGTGATATAGCTGAGGACAGACCACTTAAAAGCCTTGGGTGCCTAAAAATGGGATGGATCTGGAGCCCAGCTCCTTGCCTAAGGTGTTGATTATTTAGAAAAGGTCATGAAAATACCTGCTGTATTTCCTTCTCCACATAGACCAGTTCAGAAATTACAGTGGCAGCTTCAGGATGAGGGCATCCACATGAGCTGCAGATTATCTGTACGAACACTGAGTGAGCAGGGCCTTTGCACCTGCCCTTTGGAGTTCACCTAGACAGGGCTTCAGCCTGATACATTTTCTTCAGAACTCTCTGGGTGCCATGCTCATGTCTGTGCTCTACAGCAGCAATGCCACAAGACACAACATTGCTGTGCTCTGCAAACCTCTAGCACAGCAGTGCCTTTCTTGCCTGAGTCTTCCTCTGAGCTCTGTTATGGCTCTTTACAGGCAGAACTCAGTCCAAAGCATAATTGTGTGAAATTGCAAGAACAGGTAAGAACACATCTTATATACCCATAAGACAGACTTGAAATTAAAATCTGGTATAACAGACAACTATTCTCAGATCTAGCTGCAAACGGTAAATAAATCCAGCTTGTAACTTAATGATCCTTGTGTTTGCAACCAGCAGTGAAAACTGCCTGGGGAACAAAAGCTGGAACTGTGCGTGGAAGACAGAATGAAGTAATTGGCAATCATATACAGAAAGCACCTGGATTTTATCATTCCAACCTGGAGATGCAGTCATGTTAGTTCTGGCCAGAAATCACTCTGTTAGTGAGGGCTACACTTCAGGATCAGTCCCCTGGATATTAGATCTGTGCTGCTGCTCATTTCACGTTCATACCCCACATTAGACACCCTGCACTGCACAGAGCCTTCATTACATTATCCCTTCAGTCCCTCCGGCTCCCTCCTCCCACAGCTTGGACCACAATCATCTGCCTTTCTTGGAATTCATTTCAAAACAGATTCATGTGGCACCTGCTATTCCCCAACAAACAAATAAATTAGCTGCTGTGATATGGAAATTTGCATGATTCACTGTACTTAAAAACTGTTAGCTGTGAACTTATTAATTGAAAACCGCAGGACAATAATAAGTGTGTCCTTCAATCTGAACATGAGTCCCTTGTTATAATGAATTTGTAAAGCAATAAAAATGTGTTTTTCAAGGAAAATGCCACTGCCTCAGGACAACTGAGTCTTGGTCATGCCTTTCAAGAGACAGTTGTCTTCTCATGGAGGGGTGCACAGGGCTCCCTGCCAAACCTGTGGCACCCCAACTGCAGGGCATGGGCAAGACACGGGGGACCTCAGGGACAGCTCTGCCAGCTTTACCTCTCCTGCCCCTCTCCAGCAATCCTACCTTCACCTTTGAGATGCTTTCCCCAACCCCTCCCCCACAGCTGGGATGCAGGGAGGTGGCTTTCATCTCCCTCTTGCACAGCTGCCCCAGGGGATCTCTGTGCTCCACCCTCCTCTTGTTATCCCCACATGTTGGTGAGGAGAAATGATTTAGCCCTGGTGTAATGTCATCTTTCAGCTGACTCTGCTTTCTGTGCAGAACACAGTGCCTATCGATCTATTTGCTCTGCCTTGGTCATAGGTACCACAC
This sequence comes from Promerops cafer, assembly GCA_013398275.1. Lineage (NCBI taxonomy): Eukaryota > Metazoa > Chordata > Aves > Passeriformes > Nectariniidae > Promerops > Promerops cafer. The sequence continues at coordinate 410,840 of VZSE01010906.1, forward strand.
AGGCTTCCTTGTGCCTTGTACTTATTGCAGACACAGTGTTTCTCCCATCTTTTACTGGAAAATTCATAAGCAAACTGCATTTATTTTGTAATTAAATGTTGTTAACTCTAAAAATTAGCATGCCTATGTTTTCCTTAGTGTGTAATGCAAGATAACTCCCATATATAACAAGTTCCCCATATGCATTTGCATGTCTAATCCATGGAGTCTGTGACGACTTCCACCCCGAGTCACGATCTGCAATCCCAGTGAAGCCAATACTAATTGCTGGTCTGACTAGAATATTGTACCATATATTTTTGTACTCACTGCGATTTTCAAAGAGGAAACCATTAGTTCAATCTGCATTGACAAAGCATGGCAATATTTGGTATGAATCCTGGCAAAATCATTCATTGTTTTGTTTTCTGTATTTTTCCTTCTTTGTTTTCCTTCATTTATTCAGGAGGAAAGAAAGAGACTGCCTCAAGTGCTTGAATTTTAATTCTTTGCTGCACTGTCCTTGGGCAGTGAGCGCTTCTAAGAGGTGTAACACATTGTACTGAAAAAGCATGGATGTACTGCCAGTGGTTCTAATGCCAGGATTTGTTGTTGCTTTCCTTAACAACTATTATAGATTATTTTTGAAATATGTTGAAAATACTGATAGTTAATCTAACTTGTAAATTACAACCCTCAGAAAAATACAGAAGCAGCTGTCAAATAACCATAGTATTTGTCGGATTTAATTCAATAGTTTTATATTTCGGTTGGTTTTGATAACAATAGTAAACTACTACTTGCATTGCAAAGCCAGGGATTGATGTTTCCAGAAAAATGGAGAAACCATGTGAACCTCATGCCAATATTGGCTCAAAAAACAGCCCATATGCATTGCAGAAGATACAGTCTTGTGAAAGATGCAGCTTATGGGGTAGGACTAAGTCATAAAGCAAGAAACTAATACTTTCATAGTCAGAAATAACTGAAAAAATACAACTCAATTTAGAAACAAAGTTTTCCTTTGTCTGCCCTATAAAACCAAATTGTTCTTGCCCTACTTTCAGGTTTTTCTCATTTACCTGGTGTTTCTCTATCCAAAATGTTCTACTAGTCTGATTTCTGATCTAGTGTTAACATAAACATACGACAGCAGTGGCCAGCCAGCAAAGCCAGGTCTGTGGAGGGGTTGAGCAGCTGTGAGTCATCCTGGGGTCCTTCTTCAAAGAGGACTTCAGATCACTCAATTCTTGCTACTGTCTGCAGAGCCATACCCATCACTATTACTTATTTTCAGCAAAGTAAAATGACATCAGACTAACATCTCAGGCTAATTAAAACATTATTTTTCAGCTTACTCTTAATTTTATATCCCTTAGCCATTTTGCATCTTGTGTTAAAACCATAAGCTTGATATTTGAAAGCTCACTCACTCTCACTAATCTTTCACAGAGGGGAATGATGATATTTTTTTGCTCTGAAATGTGGAACAGAGTATCTGCAACAGATCTAGCCACTGGGTAAAAACACTAGAGCTCAAAACCTGCTGTACGAACAATTGATTTCAACTCGTAGTCCACCAATTTAATCATAAGAACATTACAAAAAAACAAGCTCAGTATCATCTCAATCACATCTCACTTAAAAAAAAAAAATAAAATCCAACTCAAAAGAAGTCACTATACAAATCAAATGTATGAAAAAACAAAACTAGTCTGTCTGTAAAATTTTGGTTCTTGTTAACAGAGACTATTTGTCTAAAGGACACATTTTAAAAAGGCATAATTTAAACAAAAAGGCAGGAAAATTATTCAATTTCACTAAATGAATGCACATGACTAAAACATGAAAAAATCAAGCTTGACATTCAAGATACATCTGAAGTTAAAGGGCAAGAAAATCTAATAAATCAGAATATTTTTTAATTATAAAAGCACAAAAATTTCTTCCATGTCTTTCAGTCACAGAAGTATGGCTTATGTTATTTTTTTCTATTTTTTTTAAACTAAGTAATATCTCACAGTTAGAGAGTTCTGAGAAAATTGACAATGTTAGACTTATGGGCAAGAACTTGAACTGCCCAACTTTTAAGTCACCTTTATTAGATGATCCTTAATGCCTGATTCTGGTTACTTAATACAAATTTAAGAATGTCTTCATGAAGTGGAAAGGCAAGTCATGCAATGAACAAATAAAAGAGGACTTCGGAGAGACACAATCCTAGATTCAGATCACAACCACAAATATTAAAATAATGTCTCTCTCTGAAGCATTTTACCTCATTGGCAGTATCCTATTTTATCTTTCCAAATGGCCTATCCGTCAATGCATCAATCTATCAGTACCATTAAGAAGCTGAGAGGAAAAAAAATCACCAGGAAAAAAAGAATAGAATTTTAAAAAAAGGGTCAAAATTTGGCCCTTACATATCTTGCTCTTAGGCAAGCTGCAAGGTATTAATAGTTTTTTTAATACAAAAAGATGGAAAATAGTTTTTGCATCAATTAAAAACATGGAAATTAGTTTTTGCATCTATCAAAACTATCTTCTCACACTACCAACTACAGTATTACTAGAAAGTGTATTTTAATGATACTTCTTAACACTTTCTTAAGCAGTATAAAGAAAACAACTAACCAAATAGAAAGGAACCAAAATTAATTAAAAAGACCTCAAAACTTCTCAGATATTTAACATGTCAGAAATAAATAGAACATGACCAGGGTCCCCCTGGTTATATAAGCAGGGCTTGAATGTTCACTTCATGAATCAAATTTTGAGGCTGCAATTTAAACCTTGATAGGAGCGAAGTGGTAACATTTTGCTCTCAGGAATGTCAAGGAGGTCCCCTTTGGTCCTGGCCTAGCAAAGGCTGGAACTGGACCAGATGGATGTGAGTATCACATGTTCTTCACCGCTGGGCAGAAAGTAAAAAGGACTCATCACCCCACTTGGACAGACTGTCCCTGTCAAGTCCTCTAAGTTAAGTGCAGTCCCCTCAGACTGAAGGACTGCTGTGCTGCAGCTGCAGCTAATCACCATTTCCTTGCCTTGGGCATGCAGTCCATGGGCTGCACTCTGAGCTGGGCCAAAGGCAGCTGTGGGGACAGAGCTTCCTGCTAACACAGATGTCTCCTTGCAGTGGGGCTAAGGCACTAAGGCTGGGTTGTCACTTCACAGCTATTTGCTCAGTCTAAGCCACCAGATAAAAACTAAGCAAATTTGTGTGTGCGTGTATGTTTGTGTCACTAGCTAAGCAGAAACTGACCTTTCAGGGAAGACTTGTGCCACTGTCCTCTTACCATAGTTATCTTTAAATCACTGTGCTACCAATACACTACATTAATAGCAAGACATCTCTTGGAAGCATGAGTCATGTACTCTTTGAGATTCGTGGGCTTCCTTTCTTCTGAATCACAGCAAGTTTATCCTGGGATAGGGCATACTCCTCCCTACAGGGACCAAAAAGTAGTGAGGGGAGGAATAAAATGGCTTAGATTAAGAGAACAAATCTCTGAAAACAGATGATGTAGTCAATGACCTTTGTTCCCTTTTTTCTTTCCTCCCAAAATTAAAGAAGCTAAGTGAAGAAATTTCAGTGTTCACATTAAAGAGAGTTTACAAATTGTACCCCACATCTACACAGAGGGCATTGTGCTTTTGGAGACACAAAACAATCCTTTGGCTCTCTCTCAGATCAGCTTGGTGCATCCTCATCCCCTGCATATTAATATCCAACACTAAGCAGCATTAGGAGAACAACAAGAGGCAAGAAGCTCTGCTTTGTTTAACCTGAGAATTGCTATATGCTTATCCAAACTTTATCTACATCCTCCTACAAATATGTGAACCTCTGGGTATGAGAAATATTTAGACACCTGCTACTGAAATTAATGGGAGCTGCAAGCACAGAGTTCCCAGGACAATTAGATATCTTAAGTCTACGAAATTAGGTTGAAAACCTCCCAGGAATAATTTTTCTCTCTCCTCATATTTACTAGTTCTCACCAAGAAGGACATATTTGAAGTACAGGCTCATTTGCAGTATGCTGGTAATCCTGATTTACTTCTTTTATGGGAAGCAACCAGGAGACAGGGCTTTATAACAACAACAAAAAGAAGAAACCGACAAAAATAATGGAAAAACGTTTTAAAGTAATTGAAAGGATTCAGTGTCTGAAAATGGGATTGTCTCAAGATTCCTAGTGCATTTTCAGTGGGTTATAATTTTCATCCCAGCAGATTAAGCCTTCTGTGATAAAAGGGAGGTTTCTCTGGAAAGTGCAAGGGAAATGGCTTCTTAGGCCCCCTCTTACAATGCAAAACACATGGGCGGGCTGCCAAGCTCAGGCACTGCCTTTTTGAATTCAACGGTCCCTTTGCAGATGCAAGAGTTTTGGGAAAGAATGAGGACTGCAGCTTTCAGCCTGCTAGGATCAGGATAGTATTTTACACACTCTAAATCATGAGAAGAGGGTTCTTTTCCATTTAAGTACTCCCTTCAGGAAAAATGGCTTTAGGATGGCTTCTGCAGTTTCTAAAGCTTAGAATGATCCCCTGGGGAAAAAGGATATGGTTATGAGGAAGAATAGTTACTGTAATACAGCTTGCTGCAAAGGTTCATAGCAGATGAGAGGAACTGGCTGGTTTACTTGTAATTCTGCCTTGTTCAGCTTTATGGCTTTGGTTGCAATTTAAAAATAAAGCCAAATTTGTGGTTTGATTGGCTGTTTCCAACACTGAACAAGTACTGCAAGATAAAAAAGGGCACACACATTTTAGTGGAATGAAAATATATCTAATCCCACTGAATACCTTCTTTGTAGTCATCTTCCACAAGTATTCATGAGAAGTATTATTTTCTTTTCCCTGCCCACCAGAAAAAACAAAAAAGGCAACACGTTCATAGCAGTCAGGTCTCTCACAGCCGATGACAGAGGTGAGTGCACATGGACCACACAATTCACAGTTATGATGATAGACCTGTGTTCCCCCAGAGCAGGGCTGCTATATTACAGTTCTTACAAGTTTGTGGGCTGCTGGACATTTTGTGAGGCACCACTGCGTGATGGAGGCAATGCCCATTGGTGTGTGGAGCTACAGAGCTGGAGCGAGCTCTTTCCTCCTCCGATCCTCTCTGTTAGCCGAATGTGGTGCCAAACGTAAACTCTTGTACACACAGATATGGGCAATTCAAAAGGTGGTCCAACATATTATAAGCCTGGGGGTGCATCTTGAACATCATCTGTTGGAAACAGAAGCTGAGATGAGCTTGGGTTCATCCTGCAGAAAAACTTGGGCACTGACCCATCAGCTAAAATTCAAACGTTGGAAGTTGTGGCTGTGGAAATGAACCACAATCTTTCCAAATGCCACTACAGCATTGCCTTGGGGATAAAATAGCATTTCCTATCCCACCCTCTGCAGGGGCTGTGTGGGCTAGAAGTGACTTTGGGGAAATGAGTTACTTGCTTCTGTAATCACAACGATCTCCCCAGGCATGTTTCTGTGGTGCTGACTACATTTGGAGACTCTGCAGGAGCAGCCGTCTCTTCCTTTTTGCCCTTCACATGAATCCACCAGGATGAACTAAACCAGGTCTGAGGTTGAGACTGAGGACTTCAAACAAGATTTCATGTGCCCCTACCTACTGAGACTTATGAAGTCCTGCCTAGGTGGTACTGGGAAAGAGAGGTGCCCAAAAGCAACTTCTGCTTTTGCATCACGTGAATTTGTAGCACAGTTATCCATCTGCCATTGTAACCTGGCTGGTTATCAGCTGAGTGTCCCCGTAAGGTTCCCTTCTTTTAACTGTTGGGGGTTTCATTTCTCAAAAACCCTTCTGCAGCAACAACAATGGCAATGAATTCCTCACCAATCCAGTCCCCTAGACAGGGTGTCTTCGGAATGAGTGGGGCTCTTTGCATTCTTCACATCTGCAAGAGATCAAGGGTCTGACTTTTAGCGCATATGCAAAGCAACTTGACAGTGCACAAGCACAGTGAGATGAGCTCCTTCTTATAACACACGGCTAAGATATGGAATGCAGAGTTGCAGGCTGTTGTGGGTGACAGGTATTTCTGGGCTTAGAAAAGTTTTTAGAAAAGTGCTTACTGGGCAACATCAAGGCCTATCAAGAAGGAAGAAATCTTCTTTGGTTCAGGGCTGCCCTGACCTACAGATTGCTGGAGAGTTGAAAATGTACTAGGGAAGGGTCACTTTATCACAGAATCACAGAATCAGGTTGGAAAACACCTCTGAGATCATCAAGTTCAACCTATGACCAAACACCACCTTGTCAACCAGACCATGGCACTGATTGCCTGGTCCAGTATTTCTTTAAACACCTCCGGGGACAGTGACTCCACCACCTCCCTGCACCGCCCATTCCAATGTCTAATCACACTTTCTGTGAAGAAAAGGGTGATAACTCACCTTTGTCTAACATTTTCATCTCTCCTGGCCATCATCCATTGGCCACCCCTTGGTGAAATGCTGACTAGGCATGGCAGATATTTAACCTGACTCTTTGTAGACTTTCTCATATTCTTTCTCTTTTGAATTGCTTTGCTTTGTTTTGCTTTGCTTTGCTTTGCATGTGTGTCTGTGTGTGTGTGTGTGTATGGTTTTTTTTCAGGCAGGGACTGGGGGGGTGTGGGGGAAGGAGGGGAAGATGGGGAGCAGACAAAGCTCAAGGAGTAGAGTAGACAAGGAGTAGAAGGAATTCTTGCTATAGGCTAAACTCTTCTTAAATTTTCAGGTTTTATACAGAAGTAGGCATGAGTCAAAATCCCAGGTCTGAAGAGCCCAAAGCTGAAATTTGAGATTTCATGGGCTTATTATGCATGTAATCATTTTCTCATACTGCCTTCAGGAAGGCTTGTTAGAGTAGGATTTTCATTTTCTTCCAGTAGGCTGCAAAAATGCATTTGGCAGTGTGTAAATTAGCTGATGTAGCTATCCCTTCAGCTCCACTGACCATTACACTCATCTCACAGGTTAGAAAATTCCTGCTGAAGCTTCACCACATCTTGTTGAACCAGAGATGCTACGCTGATGTATATACACTGACTATAATAAGCTCCAGTTTCTATGTGCTAATAATTCTAGAGTGCTTGTAAGGGTCCTTAATAATATATAAAAGTACAAAAGAGTGGGAAGCAAATGCACATGGGGTGGATGGACGTAAGAAAGAAGATGCTTTTGCCTATCTTACACTATTAAATGTAAGATATATGGGAGGTCTGAACAAATCTCTCTGGCTTTCTGTCACATAAAGGTAGGCTCCAGTTTCCCATTTTAAAGATGAGTTTAATAACATGAACGATAGAGCCAGATTAATTTTGTTTTCATCTGTAGGTATTATACCAGTGGGAAATGCCATCTGATAAAGGGTCTGATTCAGCTACCAACCTTTCTTGAAAAGGTGTAATAGAATAAAAGCTATCTTCAAAGGACATTGATGTATTTATGTACTGAAATTAAAAAGTAGATACTTCTGTCTTTGCTAAAGTTGACTGAGTATATGCCACATTTCTTCAGCAATCCAGCACCTTGGCTTGGTGTGAATGCTGTTCTGGTTTTGTGTCTCCCAGTCAGTGACCCTGCCTGTTATTCCTGAAGCCTTTTTCTTTTTTACATGTAATAAGTTAACTATGTGAGTTACAAGATAATTTCAACATAAGGAGAAGAGCACTGTTCCCAGGGAAAGAAGAGACTGTTTTGAAGCTGAGGAAATAAAAGGCAGTGAAGTCTCTTTATTTTCATTCCAGTCTAGCAAAGCTCACTGCTGGTAAGCTCAAATCTAGGTGGAATATCTACCTTTGACAGTCTTGGGATATCAGCAAAATTAAAACTCTAAGCACAGAGGGTTTTCCTTTTAATTGGGCTTACTGCCTCCACTAACAAATTGCAAACATATACTGAGCATGGATGTAAACAAAAACCTGCATGTAGAACCCCTTGTACAAACAGACATCAAAAACCTTCTCAGCATAAATGGTCTTTCTGCATGACCCCCTGCATTCTTTCTACATATATACAAACATAGAAACAGAACCACATATTTTCATTTGCTTTCTTTTAGCATTAGAAAATATAGGCATTTATCCCCACCAGACTGTTTATAATGATGCTCTAGGTTTAGCTGCATTTCCCCTTTGGCTTTTCTCCTGAAGCAGAGAAGCATTTGCACAGAGCACACCAGGTGTTACTTTCATATCCTCAGACATACTGGAATATATTAACACAAACACTAAATCAAAACACGGCAAAATTAATGATCACTGCTAGGCTAGAGAAACCAAACTCCTTATTACCAAACAAGACTTGCGTGTATTGTTTCTGTTATCTTAGTTCCTGATTAATATAAAATCAGATACCAATAGCTAATTAGCTGTTCTAATTATTGGTTTGAGTTTGCATAAATTATGCTGAAATGCCCAACTTTCTTTTGCTTTAATCAATATAATATGTCAAAAAGTTGCTTGGGGTTGTAAGATAATGAGATAACTAAAGCAGTACCCTGTACACTTCATTATTATAGGCTTCAGTCAAAAGAAATATCAGTATTTCCAAATTATCCCCACTTAAAGTATGCAGTCTGAAGCCTCCTGCTCATCAAGCAACTGCTCATCAGCCCTGTTACTCTTGTAACTACTGCCTGACAATCACACTATCAAATAAAATGTAGACTGAATAATGTAAATGGTTGTATCTTTTCCAGAACCCGCAATGTCCTGAACAATACAAACTGCACCATTTCTCCAATGTGTGGATTTAATCTTTGTCTGGCTTGGCCCCTTGAGAGTAACATGTAATCCTCTGAGGGGAACAACTTTGGCAAAAACTAATTCTCATTCAGACGTGACCCTACTGCAATCCAAGTTCACTTCCAGGGCACTGTGGCCTGCTCATGCTTGTAATGCTAATCCTTTAATGCAGGGGTTACTTCTATAAGCACCATGGTCATTTGCAAATGAAGTAAATTCTTTAATTTCCTAAAAAGCTGACTGCTATCTCTCACTTTCATCTGCTGCTTTAAAGCCATTGATTATGAATAGATTCAAATTATTTAAGTAGAAAATAAGATTTTATGTATTAATGGCATAAGTGAAGGATAAGAAGAAAAATATAACTGCAATGAAAGAAGTAGAAACGAGCACAGTGAAAGTGAGCTTTATGGCTCATATATTTTTACATTATAATCTTCATAGTGTTAGGCAACACTACTCTTCAGCTGTACAAATAAAACAACTATTCATCCAGAATCTTGCCAAATTACTTAAATATCTAAAAGGTGATTTCAGTTTAACTTGGGCATCTAAGTACAAAAAAGTGATTATGATAATGTTTATTGGCATTTGTGCCAATAAAGTTCCCTGAGAGACAAAGGTTTTGCAGGTGTTCACAGTCCCTTCCACCTTGGCTATCATAAGCAGTCTGTCACTTAGGCCCTGCTTGAACTCGTTCGTAGTCTACCATTAAGCATTCCCCAACAAGGATCTAAAAGCGAGAGATTCCATCAGCATGTACTGATCATGGACTGGAAAAACCATGTTCTCCACATAATATACAGGCACTGGCTATTGATGCCATCTGTTAAGATTAAGATAAGGATGAATTTAAGACCCAGCTAGGCCAGAGCAGGGAAAAAAATCCTCTCTTTGGTGAGAGAAGGTTCATTTAGTTGAGAAATGGGGGACTTGGCTGCCACACAAGAGTCCTACTGTCTTTCCTTTGCCCTTTCCATTTGCTCTGCCTGTTTTGAATTCCACCGAAGGGTTCCCACCCTTACCCCAGCAGAAACAGAAGTTCAACTTGATCTTTGGACTCCACACAAAGCACCAAGTACTTGTGATGGTTGTGGTCACAGAAAACAACACAAAACTGATTAAACCCTGGATTATGAATGATGCTTTGTCATCACAAAGGACCAAAGACTAGCTTACAAGTCCAGATCAAAAATTCACACCTGCTGCATATTTACTTAGGGCAAGAATTTCCTCATATGTTTCTCACGTTATTAAGCCATTAAAATGAGAACAACATTGGAAGAAAGGTGGAAATAAGGATCCAGATTTAAAATTCGATTCTTCTAGTAACAAAAGCATTCACTTTTCAAAACAATCAATCATGGTTTTGTTTCTAGAATGAATGGAAATTGAATAATTCCTCCTCATGGGAAGATCAAAGGATGAGATATAGTCCTGGTCGGCAGCGGAACTGAAAATAAGCTTACCCATTTAAGGAGTACAATGGAAATAGTTGCTGCATAACACCCTCAGCTGTGACCTCGAAGAGCAATCCTTCTGGATTCAAAGGACATTCTTTCACAATGAAAAACCTGGAGACAGTTATGGTAAACTATGGAAGAGCACAAATATAAGAACTATGATCAGCATGGGTGCTGTGGGAGAAAGCCTGGGTCTTTTCTTTAGAGGAGGTGAGGATACTGTTGAAATGAACACAATAATTAGTGCTTTGTCATGAGGCTCATGGAGGGGGTTGGGTGGCAGATGTCAGAAACACACGGACATCTCCCAAGTGAACAGCAAGAGATATTAAAAAAGAAAAACAATTGAGAGTCATAACCTGACAGGTAATCAAGAAATTGAAATGTCTGAAGGATGACAGAACTTTGAGACCAGATGGGATCCAGCATGCTGGAAAAATATGGCATTCAGAGACATAGGGGAAAGAGTAATCACTTTAGTGCCCTGCAGATTTATAATGTATATCCATAATGGCAGCACCTGTGTATGCAAGTGCACTGTACAAAATAATTTCATCATTTATGACTTCTGAGTGCATAGAAAATTAACTTGGCTTTTACTTTTATTTCTAGACAAAAAATTTATATTATTTGGATTTTTTTAAAGTTGCCTTTCTCTGGCTCTTCATCATTTCAGTCTGAACTTTGTTGCCCTCATCTTTTGTTCTGACTGCCACTTCACAATTGAACAGCAAATGAATCCACTTACAGCCTCTTTATTTTTTCATTGGTACAAAAAAGTGAACAAAACTAACACTTACCATTATCCTCCTCCTGAAGCCACAGCCCTCCATGGTAAATTGTTCCCATTCAGAATGTCTGTGATGATAGCCAGAGTAATTCTTTGTTCTGAAGCACCCAAACAATTCCTCAACCCATTTGTTTGATGAACAACACCTTCATGTGTTTCAGTAAAAAAATTGGTTTTTCTGTAGCAGGTTTAAAATTGTGTCATTAAAATCAAAATGGAATAAAACAGAAGACACTTCTTGTGTACCATACAATGTATGCAGGGTTGAACACATCTGAGATATGAGATGAGGATGCAGAGTTTGCAGCTGCTTCCCCATTATAGGATCAGAATTACACAATGTGCTAGCAATGCTAATCCTTTGCCCATGTCTGACAAATTCTCTCCTGGTTGTACATGTTGAAATTTTGAGTTTGAGAATCAAGACAGAAGCCATGATTCTAAGAATAGAGCACTTTCAGGTGTCGTCTGAAAAAGTCAAAAATTTTACCTTAATTCAACCAGCCCATCTGCAAAGTAGCATAATAATGTTATGCATTGCTAGTGAAGGGATCTAATTTTTTTCCTAGGGTTTTTTGGTGTGTGGGGTTTGGTTTGTTTTTTTTCTTTTTTTTTTTTTTGTAGTAAGGAACTGGAGACAGGATGTCCTGCCAGAGGAATGCTAGCTGCGGAGTGAGTGCATGAGTGAATGTGATACAACATCAGGCACAAAGAGTTTTGTTGTTTTTTTTTTTTTTTTTTTTTTTTTTTCTGCAGCCAGAGTCCTTTAGATATCACAGTATTGTGCAGCTTTCTGAAAACCAGCCAAGAAGGTAGTGAGGATCTCCAGCTTGAAAGAAAAAGTCATTTGCTTCATCCTACTGCAGAGGCTGGTGGGCAGGGAGCAGGAGCCAGCACCAAGGGCTGTAGAAATGTACCCCAACAGAGCATGGTGCCCACCAGCAGCCCCCTGCTCAGCTCAGATGCTACAGCCACAGGCACATCTCTGCAAAGACATCTTCAGTTATAGTGGAACTACAGCAGTGCCTCTTCCTCGGCCAGCTCTGTTTAAAAAGGCTGGACTCACTGCCACAGCCAGTCTGGTGATATAAACTTGGGCCTGGTGTCTCAAAAGTATTTGTTTAAGTGTCTAATTCCTGTTGTAGTTAGACATCCACCGCCTTTGAGGAATTACATCTTTAACCAAGCTAATTCGATAAAGAAATGCTATATTGTCATGAAAATAAAGTAATAATTATTTTTTTCATTCATCTCAACACCTCACATTTATCTGTGCGGGCCTCCTGAATAACAGGAAATTATTGTCTCTGCTCAGAAACATGGTATTAGGGTATGTAGTAGGTTAGGTCTATTGCCTCAATTCACACAGGCAACCTGCATCTCAGCTAGGATTAAATCCAGTTCTCCCAAGTCCCAGCCCAGTGCACCAGACAGGCTATTTTCCTCCTCTGGAAAGGTGACTGGAAAGGCTCTGAAGCAAGAAACGTGCACTGCTTGTCTAACTGCAGCAGTAGGAAAAAAATTTAAATACTACTCAGAGTCAGGCTTGGGGAAATTCTGGTTTAATTATGAAAAGTCAGCATGAATTCACAAAAGCAAGCTTGTGCTTATGACTCCGCTGATGGGATTTTTTCTGGGTGGATAATAAAAATATCAGATAACAGGAATCCATACATTCTGCTTAACTAGATTTTTCTGTAGAAAAGTCAGGTTCTTTGTGTTAAATGTCTGATTTTGGGAAGCAAAGGGATGCAAAAGAAATCCCCTTTTAACTTCTGCCTATGACAGCTTTCCATTAGAAACTACAAAGACTTCTCTCTCACATCACAGAGACAGGGATGAGGAGACAGCTATAAACCTCTGGGAGCTTCAAAACAAGATCAAGAACATTCTAAGAGGAAATTGCTCATGGGGGCACTCACATTGGGACTCACCAAGTTGATGCAAGTCTGTCAGTGGCTGCTGGCAGCCCCAGAACATATCCTTCATCAGCCCCTTCACCTCACAGAGAGTTTGCTGAGGAGGTGCTTGCAGCCACAGGAGGTCTGGAGACCCCCAGACAATTCCTGCCCAATGGCTTTCAGATACACCCCCTTTCCTATTACTCTGTTTCTCTGAATTTGCAATGACAGCCTTCTTGGGATATCTAATTTCAATAAGCCATGAACTAGCTCAAATATTTTTTCAAGAGGTAACCATGTACACTAACAGTTTAACATGTAAGGATGTGACTAAAAGAGAGTCACAAGGATTAGTGTGAGGATCAATTTTCTTCACTTTATATATCAACGACCTGGAAGAAAGAAGATGCAGTAAGTGGATTACGCTTGCTGATGATATAAAGTGAAGGGGCAGACAAAACGAAGAAGGAGGGGCAACAAAATTCAGAATGTATAGTTTAGGATCTGGAGACAGCTATGTAGCTTCTAAGTTTCAAAGTATGCAAGGTAATGAGTCTGGTAATAAAGAAACAAAAGGAGAGAATAGCCACTCAATAACCACACGTTCCAAAGCATTACAAAATGCAGTACATGGCGTTAGTGGCAGAGAAAGCTCTAACAGCAAAAGCAAAAGTGCCGAACAGGAGAAACTGAAAAAAAAATCTCAAAACTCTAAGATAGAGAAAGGTAACTGTAAAGCAGGAAAAATATTCAAATGCTGTAAATGAGACTAGTTTTATGACAAAATATTGCAAATTTCTAACTAGCTATGAAAAATATGTTGTGGGGAAAAATGGTAGAACAGGCCTCTGCCAGAAACTGACAGCTGTTGAAATATCTTGATTATCCAGGGACTGGAGATGAAATCCAGGTTTGTATAGCTGAGGATAGATTAAAGGAGTCCTTGGTGCAGTACCCACAAAACATAAAAGGAAAAGAGAGGAGAAGGGACAGGAGCCTCTGGGAGCTGTGACACTGCCTAGGGCAGGGAGGCATGGACATCAGTGGAGAGTGGGCGCCAGGCAGGACTTGTCTGCTCAGGGAATGGATTCACCTGACGGAGCAAGGGCAGTACAGGCACTAGAAGCATAAACAATTTAAAAAGTGGTTTGGGGTGTGCTGTCCAGCCCCCGCAGGAGCCGGTCACAGGCTGCTCTTCCCCACGCCCTAAGGGAAGCCCGCAGAGATGGACAGGGATCTCTGTGCTGGCCGCAGCGTGGGCTGGATCGGACCCCACGTGGACAGCGGCCTTCCTGTCGCTGATTTCCCTTCCAGCCGCCACTAATGAGCTCTCTGGTTGTGCCCCCGTGCCGGCTGCTGCGCGGTGCCGCGCTGGGGCGGCTGCCCGCGGCTCTGTCGGAAGCTCACACTGCCCCGGCCGCCCCCGGCCCTCCCCTTTTCCTTTCCTCTCTGTGTGATGTGTGCTTGCTGCTCATTTGTCACAGCCATTAAGTCGTGTCGCTCCTTCCTCCCCCTGCTGCCGGCATTGTTGCCCTGCCGTGTCCCCCCGTGCTGCAGGAGCAGCCGTGTCCCTGCCTCGCCTCCGCCGCTGCCCGAGCGCAGCCCAGAGCGAGCCGAGCCCGCGTTGCTGCGCTGCCCGACCGCTGCCTTCTCTCCGGTGTCACAGTCCCCTCTGGGTAATTGCTGTCGCTGGACGGGACCTTCTGGGCCCCCTCTGACACACCTCACACTTGGGCGACTCTTGACATCTGTTGCCAGCTGCGTGCAGAGTTGCTGCTCCCTCAGTGCTCCGCCACTGGCCCAGGGCAAGGCAGGCAAGGACGGTCAGTGCGTGCCCACTGCCGCACCTGCTGCTGCTGAAGAAAAAGACCCCGCTACACAGATTTCATTACTTTTTTTGTCCTAGAAGATTTCCCTGAGCCCAGTGTCTGAGTGGGTTAGAAATTTCAGTCGTGTTTTCTTCTCAGCCTTGAAATAAATGTTAACTGAATTGTGAAAAGCAAACTATTGACCCTGTTTGTCAGAACATATTTGTACTAACAATACTCAGCCTTGCACTATCCCCTGTGTTTCTTCTTTGCTTCAAAACGTTTTGGATCCAAATCCTTTAGCTGATACTCCATGATCAATTTTGCTTTCCCAAGTCTCGATAATAATTCCGAGCTAATAATTCCAGATATGTCCTGCAGTATGAATGCCCATCCACAGCCCTCACCATGACCAGCCCAATGAAATTAAGCCTTCACACAGCTTGCAGAAAGGACTCAGAAACCCTACAATGCAATGCAAAAGGAAGCAGATGGGGAGTGCTGGTCCTTTGCCCAGCTCAGGTACAGACCCAGCTTGCTCCCTTTCAGCATCTTCTGAGTCAGTCTGAATGCATCACGAACCATGGAGTCACAAATTGTATTTGATTAGTTATAATGCTAAAATAAATGGAATCATTTGGGTTGTGTGACTTTCCCTATGACAGATAAAGCCAGAGGCAACAAATTCCCTAGTGGGTATATATGATTAATGTATGATGAATTTATAATATTTTTGCTTTTGACAGACTTTCAGAAGAAATTGAGACCTGTTCTGCTATCACACTTTCTAAATAAAATCGCACTTTTACTTTTTCGGTCAGAAAACTTGCTGATAAGCCAGAAAAGATCAAGAGAAATAGACACATTTGGGAGAAGATTTTACATTATTATTGGGTCTTTGTTCCAAGCAATTTCTGCATCTTAGGGATCAAGGTGAGCCTCCCATAATGCACCTGCCAGTAAGCAGGTATTAAAAGGAAGCCTTTCTAGGCATTTATCTGTGAGACATCAGACTGTAAGATGAAAAGATGACCTAGGGATTTGCTGACCATCACAGGCAATGCCTTGCTATGATTAAAGCTATGTATGTTACCTGGACAAAGCTACATCAAAGTGCTAGTTAGGGAACATGTACTTCTAACTGGTACCCTCTGAGGATAATATGCTTTCATTTGTGTTAAAAACCATGATTGATGCAGAGAATCAATGTGAGCTAGAAAGATATATCTATATAATGGACAGTATTACTGTACTCTCATCTTTTCTGTGATATATTCTCTTTATGCAGAGAAAGAAAATTTGTGTTTATCTCACAGGGCTGAGACATCCAATTAAAGAGCCTTGTCCTACAAAATCATCTTTCTGAAAGTAAAAATGAAAGAAAATTGGTTTGATTCACTTATTCCTGATGATAAGTACTTAACTATCAGTTTTCAGGAGATTCTAATACTATAATATTCCCCAAAGGCTTGCTGTAATGGGGATAGACCACACTTAGACAGAGAAGAAGGGAAAAACATCACCCACACATTGAACATGAATATAGATGCTTTTTAAAAAAACTGATTTACCAAGGCAAGCAATTGATAGCTATCAGAGGAAGCAGTTCATAGAAAAAAACTTTATATATTGGTAATGAAGCAGCCAGGATGCAGTGTGTGCTTTATGTGAGAGGTGCTGCCTGGTTTGCAGCACCCTGTGCTCTGAATGCCCCTCTGGTTGTGGGAGGTCAGCTGGGAAGACAGCAGTGCCTTTGCTTGGGAGAATTTTGCCTTCCTCTCCAGAACTGACACATAACAGGCAGGGATACAACAAATCTAGTCATGCCAAAGTAGGGAGGGACATTATTCACCCTCGAGAAAAAAGCATCTAGCTCTTCTCCTACTGAGTCATAAAACTGCATACACTTAAATGTAAAAGAAACCAGACCTATCTCTTCAAGTTAGACTGGTTTTGATACTCTTTTATCTAAGGAACAACAGAACCCAATTGTTTCTTGGTTGGGCATAGAGCATTTGGAGGCCATATGGACATCCAGATTTTTATTGTACATGCAAAGGATATTTTACAGTAACAAGTCTACACTCTCAGTGCTTCTTCACTGAGTGAGGCTGCAGTGACATCAAATAAGTTTTCCTTTGAAGAAAACACAACAGTAGGACTAATGCGACTAAGTGCATTACATTTACTGTTCCACTTCATCTGGTGTAGGTAAGGATAGAAAAGGTCTATTGAAATGACTGCAGAGGTGACAAGCCTTCAGAAACTCAGCCGCTTTCACTTATTACTTACTTGAAGAAGTAATTAGGGTTCTCACTTCTTGGCTAATGCCTCCTAATGGTCACTCCATTATCAAAAATTTTACAGTACTGCTACAGCTCGAAGGTAAGGTAATTGTGTAAAAATGTTTATCAGGAATGACCCAATAAAAATATTTTCTTTCAGGATAAAAAGGCCTATGCCTATCTTTTTCTGCAGAGAGATGGAATGGAATAACTTGTGTCATAGCGTGCAGAAAATAGAGGCAGGCAATGGCAGGCAGGCAACATAATGATAATCCAGCCCAAGTGCTATGAATGTGAAAGGTCATTCTGGCCAAAAAATGCTCTGCCAATATGACATCCTGATTTTTCTTTGGATGTTTCTCATGGAGAGCAGAGTTTCTTTCATTCTTTACACAAAGTAGTTTCAATTTGTATTTCAGAAAACTAGAGGAAGCACTCTCTACTATTCACTTACCCACACACTGCTTCCACTGCAGGGGTGTTAGTCAAAGACGTGGCTGTGTGAACAGCTCTAGAGTGCCTAGCCATGGCAGGGATGCACACAGATCCTCCAAAGGCACCAGGACTAGAGGGAGTGTGAGGCAGAAAACAGTTCTTCTTTTGTCAGTAAAAGCTCAGCTGGATTGAAGCACTACTGGCCTGGCTAGGAAAGGAATTATAGGTGAGGAAGGGTTTCGGTGCTTGGCCCATCACTTGTCTAACAGAAATGTCATCAGAATCAGAAATGCATCATTTCCAGTGCAGGCGTATCAGAAAACTTTGGGTTGTCTATTATGGTTGATTCCCTACTTCCAGTGACAAAGCAAATGTAGACTTTAAATGCACAGGCTTCTGACTCAGCATCATCAATAATTGAACTGTTAAAGCAATTCCTTCTTGTTGAATGGCATATTGTTCACAACTAGAGCCTGTTGCATGAAAACCATTTTTCTTTTAAAAACTAGACTGCTCTATGCTAAAATTCTCCCAATATAAACATGCTTTTCAAGCCTCTTATTGGCTTTGTCGATGTGTAAAATCCCATTTTTTCCACATGTTCACAATAATTCAAACTTAGGTGTCAATCACTTTTTCATTCCCAGGAAACAATTTTGTACTATGGAATATATTCCATTCTTGTCATGGTACAAAGTGGACTATTAGAAAAGGATAAATAATACTTAAGGAAATATATTTTTCCCTGCTTCTGCCATATTGTTTTTAAAATTCTATTTCCCATTGTATTTTCTCCTACAACCTGTCTTTGCTGTTTGCATGCAGAAGCTATTTAAGTGGAACGTTGCACCTCACTTGTTCAGAGCTTATAATGAAGAAAAATGTGCAAAAGCATTACTTCACAAAAAACAGATAAGTAAGCATACTGCCTGTCAAATTTTGTCACCCATGCTTGGCAGACAAAAAAACAAACAACTGCATAAGCCTGGTACAAGAGTCTGCAATCCACAGGGCGTGAAATGTCTTGGGGACTAAGTTTGTATTCTGCATTTCTTCATACATCTCACTAATTCTCTGTTTCTTTTCCTAGGCTGCAGAATCTGCAGTGTATTGAAAAGCAGTAGCTCTGAGGCCCCTTAAATGTATCTGGGATCAATCCCTTATGAGGTATAATCTCATTAAAACTGGCCCAAACCCCAGCCTGCTCAGTGATACTTAGATTTCTACATCAAGCTGATAGAACGAAAAGAAGCATTACACCAAGGCATTCAGCACAGACTATGCTTTGCTTCATACCAAAAAAAAAAAAAAAAAGAGAGAGAGGGAAAAGCTTTTTTGGCCTATCTTCTTTCACAAACAGCCAAAGGTAAGAAAACTGCTATTAAAACTATTAAGCTACTCTTCCCCAGTATCTGTCTCACGCTAGTTCTCTGTGTTACTCATGGCATCTGGCAGTGTTTTCACTTAAAACAGGGTTGCTGTTTGTTTTTCTTGCCAGCTCTGCAATCCAGATCTGCTTTTATTTGTGGAAAGTGAGACTGTTTGGTGATGCTCCTGACAGAAAGACAATAAGCAGTTTGTATGCATCCCATGTACGTGGGCTCACTGCTCCGCTGGGTGAAGACGCTGCTGCAGGAGAGAGAGGCAGAACTGTGGCTGTGCCTGCAGTCGCTCCTGAAAAGCTGAAGCCAGGACAGAGGGTGCCCTGTGCTCCAGCCCAGCCCCCAAAAGGGTAGCACACCTATATTTTCTACCATCCAAAAGTCACTGAGAGTAGTGGCTTCTCTGGCTTTCCGCTTTTCTGATCTGACATCCCCTGTGCCCAGAGATGGAGAAAAATGTGTCTTAAAGCACAAAAGGGGAATTCTCAACCTAAGACTTCATTTAAAGGAGAAGTTAACTTGCAGTGTGGTAGTGAACAACAACACTATCATGCTTTGGAGGGCTCAGAGTGGGAGAAGAGATGTGTGTGAAATGTTTCACTTGAAAAAGGAAGCAATTTAGGCTCTTCTGTTAGCAGCCAATTTCTCTGAGTAACAGGGAAAATCATAGGTACAGTTCTTAAGTCCTTCCCTACCTGGCCATGGAGGAATAGCAATGTGAAGCTCATGAATCATGAAGATAAGTATGATGCTGAGCAACTGATTTGACAAAATATTTCCTCATATTCCATCTAAATGCAATGATAAGTTCTCCCTTCCCATGCTTGTCTGAGCAAGAGATGTGACAGCCCCAGCTTGAGAAGAGATAACAAAGTGAAGAAAATAAATTAATCCTGTTCTAACCATATGAAAGTACACAAAGCACAGAGCAGAGCTTGAAGAGGAGAGCATTTATGCTTTGTAAATTCAAATCAGAGTAGCAGATATTTTCTGCTTTCAAGAACTCTGCATCTTCCACAGCATGCGGGGAGGAAATGAGGACCAAAACTAAAACAAAAGCTTGTAGCACCCAGATGCTCAAGGGAGAGAAATTTCTCTTTAATTATGAAGTTGCTAGTATAAGTTTTGTAATAGAAATGCTGCTCCATTAAAAAAAGTCTAGGTTTCCATGCCAGTATTTTCCAGATTTGTCCTTCTGACATTAACTTAATTCCATGAAGAAACTGGAAGATCTGGTTTTTCATTAACTATTTTTCATGTGTTCTGAACCTAGGCTGTCAATGATCAGAAGGTAGACTAGATAATAGCTTTCTGCTTTAAAGTATGTCTCTCCTTGTAGCAACTTTGCATGACTATGAGCAAGTAAATACATAAACATGTGAAAATAGGAGTGTTTTCTTTTTTACTAGTTGAATTTTAGTTAACTAGTCTCAAGAAAAAAATGGTCAAGTATAGTATAATATTTGGAGCTGCTCCTTTCTTCCTGAACTTCAGAGAGGTTACTTGCAGGTGGAGAATGTTATACCCTAACACTCTCTTGTGCTATGGCATGCTGTAGCATGTATACCTGAACTGCTTGTGGGGATATCAAATATTTTAAGGAAGGAAAAACAGGGTTCTGCCATTATGACTTTCTATTATATACCTATGGAAAAGAATGGTTCCAGCTCTACTGACTGGAACAGCTAGTTATCATCAATTCTCTGAAAAAAAAAAATATATATATATATATTTCTCTGATTTCTCCAAGTCTTCAAAGATTTTTCCTATGGGTCAACATTACCCACTGCATGGTATGTGCTGATATTCCTTTGCTGCTTATTTACAAGCAGTATGTTGCTAATATTCAATAGTCAACATTTTTTCCCCTATACACTATTTGCTTAAAAGCAAAGTTTAAGGGCTTGACAAAATTGTCTTCCAGGAAACTTTATTTGTACATGTCTTCTGAAAAAGGACACAAATGATGTTAATGCACTCATAAAGGTGGATATGACTGTGAGTATCTGCACCTACAAGTAATAGTAAAATACTAGATATTTAAAATCCCAAATTATTGAAAAATGTTTATACTTCTGCCTGCATCAGCAGGCAGATCATCTTTCTGTATGTAACTGTTTTTCACCAGTAGAAGAGCTTTCCAGTGCAATAGGCTGAGTCCTGGGGAAATTTCCTTTCATTTCATACAATTTTCCCTGCAAGCATATGAGTGAGATACCTTGAATTAATGATGCCATTTCAGTGCCAGGCTCTTCAGTGGCAATTACGAAAAGGGAAAAAAAAAATGAATTCCCTGGGTGCTTTTGTTAGTTTTTCGTTATTTTCTCTTTGAAAATTATTCTTCCATACTTCATCTCGAGCTGCCTTTTTTCAAGCTGAATAACCCTATTGCTTCTGCTGAATACATGGACATGACCACCCACACTTAGAAAATCCTTACCTCTTGCTGAGCTCCTCTGAAATGGTAGGCAGCAGGGCTCATGCAGCAATAAAACTTCATGATCACAGGGGAAGGAAATAGCACAAGGCTGGGAATCCTCCTGCTGTTTCCATATGATTTCCTAATTTCAAAATAAGCTGAGAAATAATAGGGGGGAAGTATATTGTGAGAGTTTCCTCTGTGCTCTTCTGCGATTTCCCACCTAGGCTGTCATGAGTGCAAGGAATTCTATTAAACTGCTACCCCAAAATCAGCAGCTTGGCAGCCAGTCTAACAAGCAGGAAAACTTTATTCTCCAATTTTGTAAAAGGAAGTTTTCCTCTTGGACTAAGGAAGTGGGATCATAGAGGGTTACACATTCTGTCTTGTGTTTTTTGTCCCTGCCTCCCAGCAGGAATGAGATCTTGATCTGGAGCATGTGAAAGGTTATACTTGTTTACACTTAGCCCTCAGTTTGGTCCTATATTAAGGTGATATCCAGCTGTGATGATTTTGAAACCTGTCCACACAGACGGTCAGAACAGCCCTGGCAGTTTGGGGACTGGGATACAAACAGAGGGCTGGTTTGTCACTAAGAAGACCTACCAGGTACCACCTTTAGAATGTATATGGAATAAGGCATTTTGTGGCTGCAGACATTCATTTTACTCTTTCGCTTCTTTCCTTCCCCATATGCCTGTTTCTGTAAAGGGTCAATCTGCCCACTGATAACTCAGTCTAAATGACCATATTTTCAATTAGAGTTTCATACAGAGTAATAATTTCAGGGATACAGACTGAAAGGTAGGTAGAATTTGTTTCATACTACAAATACCACATTGGTGGTAAAGAAAAATAAAGATTCAGTTTTCTTCAAAAATAGCTGAAATAGAAAGCGTTATAAAACATTTTGATTATGAAAACCAGGGCAAGCCCAAATTTACTCCTCCACCCAGAGGACTGTCAGCTTTACACTGCATTATGAACAACACAACAAAATCAGCCAAGAACTATATTACAGGGTGTGTCATAGACACATTTGAAATATCTCTATTCCAATGTACCATTTTCCTGTACACCTTGGTACAGTAAGCTCTCTCAAGTCACCTCATCAGCCACAAATCACTTTTTAGGTTGGCTTTTTTTGTTTGTTTTCGTTGGCTGGTTTGGTTTGGCTTTTGTTTTCTTTTACTTCAGAAAAGCCTATAACATTATTTGAACATGCATTTTCTGTGGTTTCCTTTTCCTTTCTCTGTCTCTGAATTGATTGTTTAAAGACTAACCCTCTGAAGGAAGCAAATGAAAACTGACATCATATTGTGTCAGATGATTAAGTATTCAAGAATTTAAATTTCCAAATACAGTGGATTATTGTACTTTATACAGTGGATTTTTACTGTGCTACCACCTAATGAGAGCACATGCGGTCTTCAGAACTGAAGTCACAGGGGGGCACTGGTTTTAAATCCCATTAATTTTCTGGTAGACTTGTTATTTGCTTTTCCCTGTCCTTCCCGAGAGTTTCAGCACCTTTGAACACCCCAGAAGAAGTTTTAATGCTTTACTTCACAGAAAATGTCCTAGGTACAAACTGGCCTGCTACAACAACAGCCAGAGTAACACTGCACTCTGTTACTGGTCTTGCTTCCCTATTTATTTAAAGCCTGTTATGAGAGCAAATTGCCCAAAAAAGGCCAGGAGAATGGGGAAAATATGAACTTGGGGGGATCACAGCTGCTGGGAAGTGAAGCTCAGCCTTGCCAGACCCCTCTGCTGCCTCTCCTGGTGCTCCAGTCTCTCAGTCTCTAGGCAGGTTGGGCTCTCCCACTGTACATTAGCACAGGCTGAATCCCATAGTGGGACTGTTGCTCAGCAACAGCGGCAAGAACAATTTGGTTTTGGACCATTCAGAAGATGATTACATTTGCAGCATGTTCCCCCCCACCTCCCCTCCCCTTCCCAGTACCTATTCCTGGATATTGTAAATATTCATCCGAGTTTTGCATATACAGTAGTTTCCCCTCCAGGTAAAAACATACCATCCAAATGAGCTTTTAAGAGTACTTTACTCTAATGCATGCCTACATTTCCTCTCATTCAGGAGATATAATGTTGCACATGAAATGGCACTGTTGGGCTTCTGGGGGGTTTATTTGTTTTGTCTATGTCAGACAAATTTCAGCTGGAGCGGGGCTGGGCTCTTTATGACAGTGCTGCTTCATTGCTTTGTTTGAGGCACGTAAAACAAGTGAAGTATTTAAATAGTTGTGAACACCTGAATGACTTTAAAGCATTTGAGTAAGAGATAGGTTCAGATCTCCAGATTTCCCATTTCCTTCCTAATTGTTTCTTTATCTACACATCTTTCAGCATCACATTAGAAAACCAGTCCCAAGCTCTCAACTTAAAAGAGTTTGTCTAGAGACTATAATGCAATATTTAAGTATTTGTCATACATTTCCCTGAGCTTTCACTCTCAGTAGTAATTTATTCTGAACCTTCCAGTCTTCCTTCCATTAACACATACGTGACAGTTGCAAGGGTAACTCTCCAGGTCGGCCATCCTGATCCACCCACCCTTTTGGCAAGGCCTTCCAGTGCTGCTACACAGCAGACAGAGCACTCTTGGTCCTCTAGTCTTTAGTGCCTCCTTCGTGCCCTGCAGAGCAGCGTACAGTCACCACCCATCCGTGCCATGATCACAGAAGCTGACTTGGATATCCTATTTACAAACATCACATGCAACCTTCCCCTTATTTCTTTCTCCCAGATATGATGGAAAACAAGAAGGGAGAGAGAAAAAAAAACTAATACAGAAATCAGTTTTTACCCTCTAAGACCAATATGGATGAGTGTGTGTGTTTGTTTTCGGTAACACTGGGTCCCAGCCCACTAAGTCACATCAACACGTTACTAATTTAAATATATAAGATCAAGAATTCCATTATTGCACTTTCAGTGAGATATGTGCTTGTGTACCTTACCAGCTCAGTCAAGCATAGGTTGTTCTCTTCTGGTGTAGATGTATAACAGGAATCTGGTATTTTTGCACAACCCCTGCTACACCTTTCCTCCTCTCATCTTATTTCTGCCCTTGACAGTCCTCTGAGGCAGTGAAGTGGCCCACTGGGAGCTGCCAGCTTACAGGGAAGCAAAAAGGAAGAAGGTGGCAAATCTGGCATTTCTCTCAGTTTTTCAAGAGCACCTTGTTCTGCCTGGGCTGTGTCCTGACGCAGGGGCACAGGGCTGGCAGGGACTGTGACACAGACCCACCCTGCCCACCAGCCCCAGGCCCTGCAACACCATAGCCTGGAGCAAATCCCTCTCCACAGCACAGCTCCTCACTCGTGCAGCCTTGTCCTGAAACCTGTGATGGGGATCCACACCGCACACAAGAAATCTTTCATAGACTGCAGGTGGCAAGATGTTCTTGCAGCTAGTACACACACACACACACACACACACACAAAGTCAAATGGCACTAGGATAAGCCCTGCTTCAGGCTCCCCTTCATGCATGCCCAAAACAAAATACTTTTTTCCTCCCTAATTAGCTGTATTAGAGCAAACCCTAATACAAGGCTGACCTAAATACAAAATTGGGTGGTTTTTCTCACTTTCCTCTGTGCAAGTTGTATTTATCATATAAGTGCACATTTTTGGATTTTAAACATTTCTCTTTTTAAAATGCAAGTTAAATGTTAATCAGTGAGGTAATCTTCATAAAAATTACTAGGTATCAATGTTCAGTTCCAACCAGATATTTCCTCATTATATTGAAGGAACAAATTACCAGCTCCTGCTGCAATGAACTCCTTGATACAACATGCATTTATCCAGGCCCCATGGGGGTCATTACAACAAGATTCACCTCTGTGTGTGTGCATGTATATATTTAAAAATAACCCCCTCAAATCTCTCCTTTGGTCTTTCAGCAGGGAACATATCAAGCAGCTACAGCAAATCTCATACACACATCAATATCATGCTAACATTGTTGAGTTTCACTGAACCCTATGCCAAATTAACTTTTACAGGGCAATTACAAAATCTTATAATCATGCAAATTAGTAGTTAGCAGCTTACATCTTCCAATTAAATTGCCTCCTGCTATTCCAAGATCCAAGTTAGCCACAATAAACTTTTCCTTTTTCTTTTTTAAAGCGAGACTCTTTATGTGGAGAGTCATCGATGTATGGATTAGCCTTCTCAGGGAGAGGGGTCCAACTTGAAGCAATCACAGGCAGGTTATTTCAGCAAAAGTATAAAACCCAAACCATAGTGTGAAGAGAAAAGGGCATTAACCCTGGAGTTATTATCAAATTAGAGTGTCCAGGTGCACTCCTAAGCTCAGGGTCACATCCTGTCTGCAGTATCATCCTGTACCCAGACAAGATCCAGGCATCATCTACTCCCTCTCACATTCTTCCTCCCTCTTCCTCCCTGTGTGAAGAAGAAAAGCCATTACTGCGTGGGCCAGGGTTGGCCTCTGACTCCTTGAGATCAGCACAGTGTTCCCCAGCACAGTGACCCTCTTTCTGCTTGGTCAGGCAGCCAGGTGTCCTGTACATTCTTCCTTACAGAATGAACACATGGTACATTTCAAAGCTTTCTTCCAGCTCCCTGCAAGGTAGGGAGCAGGATGAAGTCATCAGTGAATGTAATTTACTTTAACATAAGGCAAGAAGATGAGGCTATTTACTCAATTTATAGGGAAAAAAAAAAAAATGGGGCTTTAAAGAGTCAATATCCTGAGTTTAGCACAGCAAAAACATCATTGTTTGTTACTTATGAAGTACAGATTTTGTAGAAAAGGTTTGTTTGTTTGTTGGGTTTTGGTTTTTGGGTTGGGTTTTTTTTTGCTAAAAGCAGACAGAAGAAGAACATGCTGCTTGGGCTCCTAAAACAACAAAGGTGTCAAAGTGCACTGTGGCCTACAGAATTACTCCGGTGATGAAAATCAAACATCTCAGAAGAAAAATCAGGCACAAAATACAGCAGACATTGAGAACCAGTGTCAGCTTCTAGAGTTCTGAGGGGTCATTAGTGACTTGTAGCCAGCAGCACAGGTTCTTCTGAGGGGCAGTTTTTCAGGGCAGCTCAGTGGATCTCCCCAGATACCGAGCACTCCCACAGCCAGACTCCAGAGTCGAGTGTGCTGCTGTCATGGCAGTGTGAGTTTGGTGGCTCATTTGGAGTGACTCCTTACTTACTCAGCCCAGTTATAACGGTTCTTTTCTGACTCATAAAATTCCTTATAACTAAAAGGAATTGGGGTTTGCTTTTGTTATTTTAAGTGAAAACTAAACTTCTGAAGAGAAAAAACAAACAGCTACTGAGCTGTAAAAATGGACTCATTACTTCTGCCACCAGTCTTGCTGCAGCTTTTCATAACCACAGCCTTACAGCCTAAATCCAGCACAGAACACAAGCATATCTCTAAAAAAGGTAACAGAAACTATAGATGTCTTCATTCAGAGTATGCTGTCCATTATCTTCTCTCTCTTCCTAG
The DNA here is from genome assembly GCA_013398275.1 of Promerops cafer. Lineage (NCBI taxonomy): Eukaryota > Metazoa > Chordata > Aves > Passeriformes > Nectariniidae > Promerops > Promerops cafer. The sequence goes on from VZSE01010906.1 coordinate 437,584, forward strand.
ATATGACACATGCAGCATTATCAGAGGATATGTAGATTAGACTTTTTGTCTTTGGAAACACCAGTGTTTAAAAACTCTGAATATTTAAGAAGCATCTCATTCTCAAGGATTTGCCAATGGAGTTTCAGCATGACTGAGATTTTGATTCCTGGCTGAAAACAGCTTTTTTTTTTGTTGTTACACAACTAGTTTAGATTGAATATCAGAATACCAAATGGCTATAGAAATTCCTCTCTTGCCTTATAGCCCAGAATTTCTACGGATAAGGTAATATATTTGCAATCAGTAGCAGTTGTAGCTTGTTTACAATCAGTATATCAAAGCACCTTTTTCATACATGGAAACAGGGAGAGAAAAAAAAGCATGGGTCTTGTGCCAGATAGATGTGAAAGATTACACAGCTGCAGTGTCCTGAGGTTACAAAGCTGCCAGTTTAACAAGCAAGATAAGCAGCAATGCTGATGTATTTATAGCAGTTTAGACATTTATAGTTCATTTTAAAAGAAATGTAATGAACCAATCCATAAATAGTGTGGGGATCATAGGTTTATTGCTGCCTTAGTGTAACAGAACTTTATGATACAAAAACATGTCAATAAGGAACTTCTGTGTTAGTGGCATTGGCAATAAACTCTTTGGGGCAGGGCCTGCCCTGCTGGTGTAGGTACCTGGGCAAAGGGTAGCACCAGGCAGCACTCATCTGGTGGGACCTTGAGCTGCCATTGTAGTGTAAATATTAGAAAATAACAACGGGAGATCTGAAAGCTACATCAGCCTCTGACAGGAAACAGACCATTATCTTGAACAATATGTAGAATTAAAATTTGTTTAATAGTTGGGACCTAATCTGGATATCTTCTGTGGATGTCAATAGATTTTGGAGCATGTCCTTAGGCATGGCAAATTGCAAATGTGCTGGATGAAGCAGCTCAAGTCTATAGGCTGTTTTGCAGGAAAAGTGGAAAATCACAGGATCTACCAGCTCATTAGCCTTTAAGGTAGTGAGATATTTTCTTATTTAATTTAAGAAAAGGTATGTCAAGCAATAAATTAAATTCCTGCTCCTCAATATGTACATCCAGAAAGCAATTTGCTCTGTCTGCTTTATTGATTGGCAAAACAAAAAAGACGTAAAATTTACTACTGTAAAATTCTTTTACTGTCCCCAGTCATATGTAAATGGCAAACATTTTCATTTTGTAGTGCTGTCATACGTTACCAAGTGGGGCAACTTTTCCTACATGTCAAAATGGCTTTGCACAATTTCTGTGATAAGAAGAGTGCTGAGACAACTCTGAGCTGTCATCACTGAATTCTCACCCGTCTCCACGTCACGCAGTGCTGTGCAAGGATAGAGCTGTTGCCTTCTCCCCTTGACCAGCCTAGACCTTTATAGCATAAGTGAACAACATACCACGGGTTAAAAGCAATTTCCCTGCCAAAAACACTTTTCTGACTGGGGACTTCCTGTAAAAATTCTAGTTCCAGGAGGAAAGTAGAAGAGGGTATGCTAAATACTTTACTACTTAATTTTGAAAGTGATGACGCTCTCCAAAATAAATACTGGAGAGGTTCTTAAGCAATATATGCTTTGGACTGTAGCTATAGGCTGGCACTCAGCCACAGTTAGGTGGTGTTTGGTTCTGGTTTCCCAGCCAACCTCTCATGAGTGAGTGTTAAAATGTGCGGTGAAAGAGTGATGAGGAAGAAGTGATGAGAGAGAAGTTGAGATTACCTCTCTGTCACAAATTGCCATGCTAAGGTCAAAGTCAATGTTATTAGCAGGGAGAGCTGATCAGAATTCAATACTAAATGTAACCTAGTGACATGAAGTTTCCTCATCCAAACTTTCAAGCCTGCGTGGAGATGAGTGACACGCCTCCTAAAGTGCTGTCATTTATAAATCCACTGCTCCTCAGACAATCCCTATTCATGATGGAAGCTCCTAGTTTTCAGTTTTGAGTCCTCTGATTTCCTACAAAGTTGCAGACATTTTCCCTACAGCTACTGCCTGGTACCACTGGCACAACTGTGTGAGACTCTCACTCAGCATTGCTGCCTCTCTCACATCCATCTCTGAACACAAGCCCGGGATCCCCGAGATGCCACTGCTGTTACATCTGCATGGGACTTTCAGATTGCTGTACGTCAGTGCACATGTGTTTGTTTTCAAAGTCAACAACAAATGTAACATTAAACACCCTTGACTGCTCCAGTGAACAGCCTTGTCTGCTTCATGTTGCAAAACAGACCTAATTCTTATTGTAGCTGGTTTGTGATTGAACTAATGGTGCATGCAGAATCATAATTCAGCAAAGTGAATTAAATTATCAAAGAGTCTTTTACACTCAACACTTATCACTGTCTATCCAAAAAACAAAACAGTGTACTTGTGGGAGGCCAAATTTTTTCAGAGAGCTTAGAGGGAGGTGGATGGCCAGCTGTCGTCAAGGAGGAGGCAGAGACACAATTCACAGAAGCATCGAGGGGCTGGAAATATGCAAATGACAAATCTAAGCAAATCAGCAATCCTCCAAAGGAGAAGCATCAGTGGATTACAGGAATAATTTCCTCTTACAGATCCCATTTGTAAGGCCCTGACTGTCATTCATTACCCCTACAGTTTAACAAGGGACATGAATTACTTGTTTAGGATTATTTTCCTCTTTTAGGAGGAGAGTTTTCAGGTATTTGCTCTTTCAGGGCAAGGTAAAATTTGTCACTTAATTATTTTCCAAATAAGAACCTGACTAAAGGTCTCTGCATGGCAACAGCAATTTTTCTTTCTAAAGGAGGCAGATGTAGCTAAGAGTCCCTAGTGTACTTCAAACCAGCTTGTACTGTCACCAGGTCCAAACACCTTCATGGCAATGTAGCTCCAGATTACCTGACTTTCCAGATCACACCTTCGCCTGACCGAGGAGGACTGTTAACTTTCAGGACCATGCAGAAAGGCAAGTTTATGTGGCCTTTTCTTTCTACCCTAAGGAAGCTGTGTGAAGACTGCTGTGAAGTTGTTTGGTTTTTGTTTTGTTTTTTTTTTTTTTGACTGTGTTATTTTACTTCACTTGATAGGGAATTAATTTTCTTTACAGGATGCACTTTGAATAACCTTTAGGGCTAGAACACATCCTACAAGATGCTGAGCTGACCCATCTCAAATAAGACTGAGACCAAGACAAGCACTAATCCACTACTGGTTTTCTATGGCAAAGAAGAGTTTTGGCTTAGCACATAAGATACTTCTCTTACAGAAAGTCATCTCTGTAAAGTGTCTAGCCAATCTCATAATTTTTATAGGCTCAAAAAATCAGCAAATTAGGTAGATCTTGGTTAAGTGGGGGAAAAGAAGGTGTAAGATAGGAAGATACCACTTTTCCCTCCTATCTCTGCAGCAACAGAGGCTATCTCATAACTCTTAAATAAATAACAGTGGCAGTTCCCACAAATCACAGTTTCTTTCTTCTTGGAAAATCAATCTCTTTATCAAATTTTAATTAATTTCAGATATTCTGTTTCTTTTCAACAGTTTTCAGGCTGGACTTGAGGAGCACTGGTGGGCTGCAGTTTCACTGAAGGAAAGCTGCTGTTCTGGAATGTTGTTGAGACCATGGCCATTTTTCTGCAGCTTGGAAGGATCAGAAAGTTGGAAATTCCGAAAGCAAGATTGGTTCTGAGTGTGTCCTATCTGAAAGCTATATGAAAGATGTTTTTTACCCTAATTCTTACAGATCTGTACAGCCATAAGTTTCACTACCTCTGCCTTTTTCTTTCCTGTGTGTACAATCTGAGAGTTTTTTCAAATGTCCAGTCCCAATTTTCAATGTAATAATTCAACCTATTTCCATATGCAAAACACAAGACTATGTTAGCTTCTCCAAACACTAACATTTCACATGCCTAGGTGACTATTACTGTGTTTTCCTCTCCATTATCCCTTGTTCACACTAGATATCCTCTGTTTATTCAGTCAGTCCAAGCAGCTGAATTTTCTAAATCTCTGTTCATTCTCTTTTCCTGTATTCTGGACTCTCTCCCTTTGCTCACCATCCTTCTCAAAATGCCCAAACTGGCAAACCTGTTGCTGATTCCAAACTGGGCTGTGTGCAGCAGAAAATCAGCCCCACCTGTCTTTCCAGCTGTGCTTGCTTGTAGATTCCTGCAAAGAAGAAGAACATGGGACAACAGATTGAAATGAGTGACTTAAGTTACCATGCTGTTTCCCTGTAATTCCCTGCTCTCCCGAGCTGCCTGGTGTAGGTGATGTGTTTGTGCAGATGATTAGCTCTGCCTAGGTGTGCTAGCCAGTGCTTCCCCTAGACTGGCTCCAGCTTGTCAAGATTGTTTTATATTCAAGGGCTTCCCTGCAGTAAGTCCTTTTTGGGTTTCTATCGTCTGTATAATCTCTATTCCATCATCTGTTTATGAAAAAACAAGCTAAACCCAGCCTCTGTGGAGCCCCATTTGATGTGTCCTTCCATTTTTAGCCAGCTCTTGGGATTCAGATCTGATCAATATTTTGTTGACCCAGTGCTAATGCCTGGGCAGGAGAGAACAATTTTACATAAAATTCTGACACAACCTCTATTCTTTTCTGCTTCTATTGTGTCCTATAACACAGCTAATAAGGCAATGAAATCATTGCCTCCAGCTGTTTCCCAACAGACTTTACCAAAAGGGTAGTGAAATGATCTCATTTAAATCTCATTCCACACAAAGCATTGAACTGTACCAGCCAATACCAACACTGGTTCCAGTGTGGTCATAGTGCAATTTCCTTGACAGTCCTGGACAGTTTCAGGGAGATTACAGATGGATGGGGCCCATTTGGTTCCAGCTGGACTGAAGTGCAGATGGATCCCAAATGTCAGAAAATGGATCCTTACAACTGAAATACTTGTGGATACTCAAATTCCCTTGGAAAGTGACAGTTCTGGAAATAACATTTTCAGTACCAGTAAATTAGTCCCAGAATGGCATTTCCTGGCATGTCCACAGTCTGGATGTGGTTAGCTTGAAAGAGACACAGAAAAAATGTTGAAGCAAAGATATTTTATGCTCAGAGGTGCCCCATGGGAAAATATCTAGGCTTGTTCTCTCACATTTTAAAGCTCTTCCTTTTTTATTTAAATAGTGTTAAGATTGTTGCAGGTAATGAAACTCAGGAAGGCTGCTGGCTTGTTTGAAAAATAGGGCAGCTATTTGGATGTGTGAAGGCAGCTCAGACAGACAGCTAACATAATCTACTGTGAATATTTTATTTCCTTTCTGTGGAAGGATAAGTCTATCTGGACAAAAATGTTCAGCTTCCAGCTCCAGTGGTGGGACATGGCAGGAGCACTGCAAAGATGTAACTGTCCAGCTAAAGCCCTGTGACGGCTGACTGTGCTCAGGACTTTGCAGGATCGGACAACAGCTGGTGGGAAAAACATTTGAAAGTGAAGTGTTAAGATTTCAAGAATATAATCAAGTATGTTTTCCTAAAAACCAAACAGAGCTCAAATGCTCTGAAGGACCTGGAGCTTGTGTTACTGCCAGGACAGCCAACAACCACAGGCTGAGAAACCTGGTTTTCCCTGGGATGCTCCTGAGCACCTACAAAACCGCCCAGCAGATTCCAGCACTGACGAAAGCAGCCACAAGCACAGCAGGCTCAAGCATGGCAGGATCTTACCCATGCAGGCAGAGAAGAAAGGAAACTCTCTAAAATTCCTGCTGATTTCAAAGGAGGATCCTCAGAGATATCTGCCAGTTAGCTCATTCTGTACTGTCCCTTTCTATAATGGAGACAGGAACAGAGATATACATCAAATATAGACTAGCTACTCAGAAGTGCATGCACATACCAACCCTTTAATTCCTTCTATGTTAATTCCCAGTAGGGACTGGAGGCTGGACTATAATTTTAAATGAAAGATCTCAAATTCAAGATTGGTTTTGAATATGTGTGGGAGAGAAAAACAAAAGAAATCTCCACTATGTGCTGTCCTAATTATTTATATTTGGACTGAGTGATCTGCAGAGCAGATGGCTAAATGATTTCTAAGCTTCTCATAGGAAGGTGAGTTCTCTGTATTTGCAGGCATGCACATATAGAGACAGCTTATCTCGCTCTACCTTTGTGCTTATTGTGAGATGTTTCCATAGGTCTATAGGGTACACACAGGTCATCTTTGCATCCTGGCTCCAGAAGATTTCCCTGGGCCTTCTGCATAATAAACCAACCACTGAAATTGTTTACCACACAGAAAATCAAAATATTTCAGTCTAAAAATTGATGACCTGATACAATTTGTGAAATGTGCTATTCCGAGATGTGCTGCATGCTTAGCTCGAAGTTCATACAAATGTCAGTGGATATTTAACAGATTTAACATCTTTTTTTTCTCTTTAAACTGAATGAAGGGAACGCTTTTCTTCCTTCTCTTTTTAAATATGAACATTGAATGACATTTCCTCTAATTTGGAAATAAAATATGGCAGTAACATTGCTCAATCTGTGCATGAGAAAATGGATGCCTTGCTCCTGTTACAGAGATAAACGTGGCTGTTGGGCCATCCCAGTAATAAATTACAGATAATACAGCCCTCCTGAAGTAATCTGCTTACATCTTTCTGGTTTTTCTCCTGTGACTACTGCCACAACACTGGAAAGTAATGAAACTGGTAGAAATCACTGTTTTCTGTACTTGTCTTTAACTTTTTTTATTAGATTGTACAAAACTTGGGGTTTTTTATAGCATCAGAACTATCTTGTTTATAAATGGAGTATAGCACGTGTGAGGTGATTATGCTTTGGATTTCAGAATCTGGGAAATGCTGCACTAGATCTTACGGTCCTTTTACAGCAGTAGTTTGCCAACAAGTACCCCATTCCAGTACCCACTAAAGGCTAGATCTCTTTTACAAGAGAGATTTCAATATTTTACAGTTAAACAGCCTTATTGAAAATGTATGTTGACTCAACTTTTTTTTTTTATTAATAATCTATGTATTTTTCTTCATCCTAGAAGGGATTATTTGCAGATGTTAACATATTTATTTTTCCTCAAATCTTCAAAGAGCTAGATTTGGGGTTTGTATTCATTTTTTTGAACCTGAAGTTCCATGGCTAATTCCATGAACATGATTGCCACAACACGTACTCCAGTTTTAGCTGCTTGTTTTCTTTTAACATTTTCATTAATAGAGCATCTCCATCTTATAGAAGTGTCCTCCTTAGACCTTTTGTAATCTGAAAGGTATCCCATCAGAGAGCACTTCTCCACCCTTTTATGGCTCTAGAAACGTGCTGTCCGTGTTATAAATATCAATAAAGCTGGAAGGACGTAACATCATAATCTCCAAGACAACACACAAAGATACAACAAATCAAAGGCAAAATAGTGATGGTTCGATTAGACTTTTAAATAGGATATTAAAATGAGGTTTGTAGTTAAATACAATGTCTCTCTGAATTTGGCAGGAAAATCATTAACCGAATGATGTTAAATTTGCACAGATTGTTGAATAAATGAGTAAGACTTGCTTTGGATGGCAGCAGACCAGCTAAGAAACATACATACAAAGACTTGCTGCTAGTCCACATGAACAAATATCTTACCCGAGGATAAGAGTATTTTTTTAAGGATCAGTAACTGAATAGCTACTATTATCATTAGCTAGTCCTCCATCTGGAGTAACCCTCTGAGAGTCTCTACAGGTGGAGGAGTTAGGGGGGTATGGACACATGTTCCTGTGTAATAATATGAGGTTTCTTGCTTGTTTGCAGAATGGTTGCTGCTAGCTATGTTGGTATTAACCAAAGTTTGTAGCTATATATTCAAGACATCTAAAAGCTGCTTAACTTTAAATACTCACTTACCTTGCTATTTTGGTATATTTTTTGTGTTTGCTTCCTAGGATACATCCAGAGAAATCCAGGTAGCTGGAAGCACAGATGTAAACAATGCAAGGATTTTTCTGAAAAACTGGATCATCTAAACAGAACATTTACAGCTCTAGTTATGACTTGGCTTTAGCTACTGCTAGCAATAAATTTCCAGTATATTTATAAACTGTGCTGTGATTTCTTCCTCCTAGTGAAAAATTTGTTTTCTGAAATCGACCAACTCCTAGATAGTCATCACCTGGAGTAATAGTTTAATACACAGTAAGTGTGTGTGAAAAAGCCAGAATAAACAACATCAAGGTATAACCTTTCTCCCAAAGGTGAAATGTAATTTTAATTAAGACTTAAAAGTAGGATTATTTGTTACCATGTTTTTATTGGTACTCATTTGATTAACATTTCACTGAAGGCAGGGAAAAAAGGCAGTCCTTTATCAGCAGGTGCAGCCTACAACTGAAATGAGATCCTGGTTCTTAGCGTATCTGGTTGTTAGTTACAGGGTAGTCCCTGTCCAGGTCATCATTTCCCAGTCACAACAGGAAAACTGTAATCAAACCCTCTAGAATTTTCAAATCAGCTACATCACTGCCAATACGTCAGGCAGCTCAGACAGATAGCAAGGGGCATATGACAGGTTGTGTGGACACGGCAGAATTCCTTCCTCCTTGGAATTGTTTGACCCTTCTGCCCACTGGGAAACATCACTGTCCCACGCTGTTATTCAAATCTCCACTTGTAAGAATGGGGGCTGGGGTGGCAAAAGCAACCTCACAATTAAACAATATCAACAACCATGGATGCAGAATTCCCTGGTACAGGCGTGGCTGAAATAGGCAGGAGTGGGAGATGGTGATGACAGATAAGCATCAGTTCAAGTTCAGACCTGAAATGAGGGGCCTTGGTGGGTGGACTGATGAACATACTTGTAAACAGTGATCCATGAGGCAACAGTTTTCATTTGGGAACTAGAAATTCAAAAAAGTAGTGTCAGCTAAAGCTAAAGTTGGCTGAGTGGAGGGGAAGGAGTACAGTCCAAGAAGCGGAAGGCCAGGCTTAGAGGTGGGTGGGATTGCAGCACAGAACCACATTTAAAATAACAAGGTAATTCTCAGAAGTGATTTCTGCCAAGTATTTTGAGCAATGAAATAACCACACTGGTCAATGTCTTTGATATGATCTCATCCCCGGAAGTACAGCTCCAGTTTCAAATACCCTCATAAAGTGATTGCATCATAGAGATGCTTCCAATTTTACAATTGAAAAAGACTCAAAGTACAACCTCTCCACTAACATAGACTAATGAAGCATATTGGAGAGAAGACCCTCCCCACTCATTAATAAAACTAACATAATGCCTCTAGAGGAATTAAAGGACTTTGGAGTTATAGTTAAATTTGTGCAATATTGAAAGGCGTTGGTATTTCCACTCCAAGGACTACAGCACATCCACTTACAATACATAGGTTCACAAAGCAATTCCATAAAGCAGTTCAACTCCAGTGAGTTCAGTGGAGTGGTGCCAACCATGGATTCAGCCTCCTGATTGTAAAACACAGTCTGTGATGGTGTGAATTATATGAAGTTTCAGATCCAAGTGAATATCAGACAACAGCAACTATATTCCATTTATTTCAGAGTTCACCTGGGGACTTTGCAAGAAGACTTCTTTCTATTTAAAAAATACTGGGATAATTGTAATGTCTTAATATTAGAAAGAAAGGAGCCAAATAAATTGCTAAATGGTGTGAGAGAGAAAGACAAGCCATGCTAGAAAAATTATACAATGGGCCAAATTTATTCAACAATGCACAATAATATGAGAATCTGACATTCATTTCAGTGTTGGATATGCAGGATACATTTAATATGCTCAAGATGTACTATCCAATTTGCAGTAGCTGTCTTTCTACAGAAAATTGCAGAAAAACCAAAAGGAGGAACATATAGTGAAACAACCACACCAGGCACCTTGCTCTGCCCCTGCTAGCTGTCACAACATTCCTTCCTTCTATTCAAATACAGCATATAGCTGAGATTTTCCCAAAGAACAGTGTTAAGTGTTTCATAGGAAAGAGAAGACAAACAAAAGAGAGTAACCCATTTGTGTGAAATGATCTGTACCCACCAATATTTCCACACAGAGAAACAACTATTTGTTGTTAAACTATCAGCTCAAAACTATGAAATATCAAGGATTCAAACCTAAGTGAATTGTTAGGTAACTTCCCCAAGAAGCTGGATCCTTCTCAGAACTAGATCTGTACTGACACCCTGCTTCTGGAAAGCTTCATTATTCATTTATGTTTTGCCTTCCTGGAACAGGAACAGATGTAAGCCTGAGCTGCTGTGACTTAGAAGAATAAACTATTATCACACAGGCCACAACATGTAGAAAAAAAGGGAAAAGGTGCTATTGCTTCTGGTCATTTGTCACTAAATCTGCTCTTGGTTGCAATCACTGCATCTGAGGAGAAACAACATCCTTTCCAGTTCTTTATTTCTTTCAGTGCTCTCACAGTTCCTTATCCATGTGACATCTTTGCCATTTGTTCCCTTTCTGCCTTAATTTTATTAGTTTGACTCTGCCTCTTCTAGTCGCATTGGATGCATGTGCCTGTCCATATTCCTGCCTGTCCCATTTTAAAGTCAGGAAACATGGACCAGTGGCCAGAATATGTCTCAGATTTTCCAGGTAGTTTTTTTTCTGCTCCTGCCACCCTGCTGTTCTGTTTCACTCTGCTATATTTTATGCTCATCACTGCTAAGGCTGTTGTTAAACTGAAATGCAATGCTTGTTTACAGGGAGACATACAGGAAAATTATGTACAGATTAATCAAAGCAATGCTTGTTTACAGGGAGACGTGGGGGAAAATTAGACACAGATTGGCCAAAGCAACAGAGATATACTTCTGGAGGCAGCCGTGCAGATGTGGCAGCTCCCAATGGCTCCAAGCTGGTGGTCAGAAATAATCATCCTGCCCAAGGAAAATGGGATGTGAAGTCTGTTTAACACACTTGAATGCAAATCAGATGGGTTGTCTCACCTTCAGGAAAATGTCATCTTTTCCAGAGCATCTGATTTAGGGTGCATAAACCCAAGAGTTTCCAAACCTAACTCTAAACTGGAAGATGAAAGTTGAGGGGCCACATGTGGGCTGGAGCCTCCCCAAACACCTGGATGTGCAGATAGGAGTTGGACCCCTGAAAGGTAAAAGGTATTAAGCATCAGATGCTTATAGCTGGATCAGGCTCTACCGCTGGACCATAGCTGGTGGGATGAATTTATTAATCCTTCCCTTGATGACATGAGCTTACTGTGAAGAGTTCTGTTGTTCTCCATGGGAACCATGTGTTAATGCATGCCAGGTTTGGGATTTTTTCAGAGGGGAGTAGCACAGAAGCCTCCTTGCTTCTTTTGCTCTTGGCTGGAAGGAACTTTGAAGAAGCGTAAGGCCCTGCCCTCTGAGGAAACAGAGCATAGTGGGGTACAGGAAAAGGCATTTTTTGGGTGCAAGGTGAGCATGAGGGATTCAGCAGAGGAGGAGAGAGCCCGGAGCACTGAGATAGGCCTCTGAGAAGTGTGGGGAACACAGGTTCCACAGAGATCACAGAGAGAAAGAATTTTGGTGGAGCAACCAAAACAAACTGTAAATTTTGTCACAACCCAGAAAAACCCTGAGTTACTGATATTCAGAGCAACCCTGTCAGAATGTCCCTGTCTTGCCAGGACACAGTGCAGGAGAAAGTTCATTTGCAAACCCTCAGTTTACTGTATCTTCTTCTAGACTTCCTCCATAATAACTTCATTTCTTTAGCTATTACTCAAATAAAACCCAGTTTCCAAGTTTAAAAAGGGACTTTAAGTCCTTCGGGCTGCTTGCTGCAAGGTTGTGCAGGCTGCAAAGCTCTGGTGAGCCTGTGATAGTTTCAACCCTGAGTGACTTTGGATTGAATTTAGAAGTGCACTCAAACATTTTGTCTGGCAGATGAAGAGCAGCAAAGGGCTGAGGGAGTGTTCATCTTTTTCTGTCAGACCTGCCTGCGATGTCTCTGTGACCTAATTTGCTTTCAACTTCTGTGTGGACTTCCGCATTCAGGTTGCTGTCTTCCCACTATCCACATGGTCCAAGTAAATTAGACAAGTAATGTCACATCTGGTCTATTGTAGAATTTGTGTACCCATGCAGTAATTTAGTGTTTATAATGTTAACCATTCATCGTGATTTTTTTGTTTTTGTTTTGCTGTGGGTTTTTTGTTTTGTTTTGGTTAGTTTTGGTTAATTACTTTGCAGTTTCAGTTATTGTGGGCAAAAGCAAAAACAAGAAGTTTGATTTCTTTCAGTGTATCAGTAGACATATTTTAGAAGCAGCAATTTTGTTTTCAGCTCTTTCAGAACCAATACAAATAAAATCATGATTCTGCAGCATTTTCACTCATTTCTAATGAATTTCATCTGTTGCATTTTTATACTGAGCCACAGAAAATGCAGCATCTCATCCTTCATTGGGAGGAAAAAATTGCCAAGCTAATTTAGATTTGCTGAAGCTCTAGCCTTTATGACACATAAATGACTGACATAGTAAAAGGAGACAGCACAGTTTCACTGAGTTTCGACAGAAGGGCAGATTTATCCATGGGCATAACTCAAGGAAAGTTAAGAGAAGAGTCTGGCTAGGAGACTCCCAAGTGGATTTCTACAATTTATGGTTTACAAATCCACTCTAATCCTTGTCCTTCCTATCTGTTATGGGCTACTCGCAGGCAATAAGTATCTGTCACATTGCCAAAGAACAGTTGTTTATCTAGTTTTAAGTGAGTATGGGAGCCCATTTGTTTGTTTTCACAGGAGGTATGATGGATGCAATTGCAGGGGCAATAATATGCATGGTTACAGTGTACCTGCTCTGCGGAACAGACGACAGCAAAACCATCAATCTTCCATGCATGCAACCATCACAGCTCTTACCCTCACCTGAATGAGGGCTCTCCAAAATGTGCAGAAACTTTTCTTTTCCAAAGTTGAGGGCAAAACCAAATTAAACCATTCCTCCTAGTGCCTGTGGTATTAGAATGGCAGGAAGGGAGAATCAGTTTCTACATAACTAGGGCATGATTTGTGTCTGGGGAACTCTCTCAATCTCCCCATTGTCTGCTTGGACACAAATGTTTTCAATACTGGGTCCCTGACTGGGTGGAGGCTGATACTCTTTTCCATCATGACAAGACTCCATATTTAAGCAATCAGAGCTGGTCCTTCTGAATCAAGAAACAAAGTGATTTTGATCTTATTTCTGCACACTCACTGTATACACAGATGAATTTCCCCCATGCATCTTGCTCCCCTATAAGATGTACTCTACTGGGCACTCTTTCACTACAAGTGTGCAAATCCTAATTTGTCTTGACTTCATTGATATATTCTCTCTCCCAGCACTTTTAGGGCCTGCAACCTTTTCTTCTGTCTAAACTCTATCGTTTGATTTATTCCCCAATTTTATTTCATCCCTGATTTAATAGCTGTCTTGCTTGCACCTGCCCTTTTATTTTGGTTTTGGTTTTTTTTTTTCCTCACTTATTTACTATATGACCTTTCCTAGACCTTATTTAAAAGACTTATATTGCCCTTTCTATTGCTATATTGTTCTTTTTGGCCTTTTTCCCCAGCCCCTCTTTGACCTCTTAGTTCACTCAAAGGGGGAAGGGGTGAATGGAAAGTAAGGGTGAGACAAAGCTGACACTGATTTGGCCCACTAGAGTCTTGAAAAATAGTTGAAATTTGCTTGGACAAAATTTGGGAAGCTATGAAAGACCACAAAATTCTAGGATCTCAGCCCAGGAAGATTGCAGTGTGCATATTTCTAATCACCCTTGCATTCTTTTTACGTTATCTGATCAACTTCTAAGGGTTTTCTGAGTCACACCATACTACATAATGCCATCTATTAAATACTGAAAACATAAGACTTGATGCATGAAATAGGGATAGGTGTCAGGATTTGACCCACTGTTGTAAAAGCAAGGATTTTTACAATCAAAAAATAAGCCTCACCCTGAAGATGTCCCACCCCATTTAGGAAATTCCTGTTCTCAGCGTCAGCCCTGCTAAGGCAGCAGAGCAGCATGAATGGAGCAGCCTGTCACAGACAAGAACAGCATTGTACAGAGAGAACTGGGAAAAAGTTCTGTTACTGTGATAGATTTGTGTAGTAACAACCAAGGATGATAAATTTTAGAAGTTGGTCGGGGTTAAACTGGTAAATCATGCAATCAGTTATGGGTTAAATATTAACAGAAGATATTCTCAAAAAAAAAAAAAAAAGACAAAGTTGATTACATTCTTTCAAATGACTCCCAGATGTTAAAAAGTGCCTTCCAATGAAAATAGTTATATAATCTACAAACCTGAACACTATGTTAAAGGAATGGTAGTGAAAATTACTGAGTTAACAATTTAGGCCCATGGCCATTTTGTCTCTCTGAAGACACAGAAGAAAACTTCATATGTACTAAGAGCTGTTGAAGTGAAAAATTCTGAATTTAACAGATTTCATACTTAGTGCATTAACTAGAATCTTTTCACTTCAGGCTAAAATGCAGTCATTTTTGCACTTTTTGTGACACTGATTTATTTGTTAGAAGTGTTTCCTTTTTATATGGCTTGCAGTGTATGCCTTGGAACTGTGGAGCAGGCTCTCAAAGCCATTTAACTCTGACTGCAAATGCCAGTGAAAATAAGGAAATACCCCTTACCTGCAAAATGCTGTAAAGGAGCTTGTCCCTGTTTAATTTTCCCTTCTGGTTCATTACCTTTCGTTTTTCTTTGAAGTGCCCAAAACCGTTCAGTTTACCAGTTCCTCCTTCATAGTCTAAATATAGCATATAAACTTCTAGACTAAAAATAAGTGTTGGGCTCTTCTTACTCAGCTCCTATTATTTAGAATTCTTGAGATGCTACTATTGTTTTCAGTCCTTTCTTCTTTGTTCTTCTGTTTTTTTCCAAATTAGAGATGAAATCAAATGCCAAGCTAGGATTTTCAGAAAAATATCAAATTAATGGAGCTTCTGAGAACTGATATTTTCACAACACCCTCAAAATGGAATTAAAATACACACACTGTCATTCAATAGCTTCCATATTAAAACTGAGAATTGCTGGTTAACTAATTAATAGACACATAGGTAAATGTTTGTTGAACAGTTGTCTCTGATTACTTTTTCTTCTGCTTGTAACAGTTATATGAACCTCTGAGTTACTTCTCAATAATGAATCTTGCTGGCAAATATACTTTTTAATTAGTTGTTTGGGATACACATAGATCACGTTTTGGACAAGGACCCCACTCTGTGGCTGAGCATATGCAAAGCTGTGATAGGTGCTCAAAACTGTTATGGGAAGAATGAAGGGATTTTACTTCAAAACCATCTATAAATTATTTGCAGAAATTAATGGTCCCATCAGTAGTGGAGACCAGATTTCAAACATAAGTCATCCCTGAGGCAAGAACACCACCAACAATTTTCACCTCTAAAAATATTTCCGGTTGTCTTTTTTTCCTTTGTAGACATTTTGCCCTTGATGACATCGTTGTTGTAACAATTTCTAATGCCAAGAATAAGCCAAGAAAAGATAGAAAAATATAAACTGTGATTTTAAAAGGTTAGGTTGCTCTTCTCAGGAATGTAGTTTGCTAAGGGAGTTTGCATTTTTTGAATACTTCATACTGACCATAGGGTAGACCATCTAACTTCAAATGTCAAAAAGTTAACCATCAAGATCAGTGCCACTGGCCTCGTGACATATTTACAGTACTGGACTAAAACAGCCACCCTCAGACAACCACACAGTGGGCTTGGCTTTGGTGTCCAGGATGCCTCAGATCTTTGGGGATTCCCGAATTATAGGAGTCTCCTTCTTGAGGTGCTTTGAAAGGCACCTATGATTAATGTAGTCATCTTTTATGCTTACATTAGGGAAAATGACCCAGAATCCCAGCTGTAGCTACAGGGAATCTCCAGGGAAGATCTCCATGCATGCCTAGAGTTTCAAAGGCCATGGGGTTGCCCCCAAGGCCAGGGGTCTCTGCTGCCACTGGAAGGTTACTGGAGAACTGGTTTCCGAGCAGGGCCTGAGAGACCCGTGGAGAAATTCTTGCTAGCTAAAAATCCCACCAACTTCATCTTGCAGTGAGGAACAACTTGTGTTCTAACTAATGCATTCAAATGAACAGATAAATCACTGGCGGTGCTTTTGAAGTAGTATCATCCTCACCAATCTTAAAAATTCTGTTAGCTACCTGACAGAACAGCTTATATTTTTCATTAAATGCTGACAAATATATTTTCTAACTCAGATCAAAATGGCATTATTTTCCCTTGAGTGCACTAATGTTTTATTTATATATATTTATTTTTTAAAAATCTCTCTGATATTTACGGAGTTTATGAGTTTTGCTTTGGGTTTGTTTTTTTCTTAGTAAAGGTTTCTTTTAATCAAATGTGAGTATTAACTATTTATTAGCTATGGTCAAAAACAAACTTTCAGATCTGGAGGGCAAACACATTGTAAAGCTCTCACAGTTTAATCCTGGATTATGCAAACACTCAAATACTGGGAAGCTCATTTAAGCGAGAGGAGCAGTCAGCCTGGGAGGGCTTGGGGCAGTGTTCTCTCAGCTCCATTCCCAGGCACCTGCAAAGCTGGATCTGTGCTTAGGCGATCAGTGCCCAGCCTTTTGCAGATCAAGAGCCAAGAAATAAACCACAAAAAGAGCCTTGGTTCCATCACTGGCACAAGTGCTGGGTCTTTGAATGAGAAAACTCTGCCCCAAGTGTTTCCAATGTTGTCTGTCTTTGTCTTCTGTTAAATGCACTCTCTCCCCCAGCTCAGATCCCTCCTCCTCCTCCTCCCCAGCACCCCACTGCTTCCTGACTCACTCCATGCTGTGGATTTTCCAGCTCCAATGGCAAGTTTTGACACCGTGCTCTTACGAAGTAGCCACAAAGATGTCTGGGGACCCAACTTACTTCACTTCCAGATATAAGTGGTAGATACCTGTGTTGAAAAACTTGTTGTGCTTCAGAGAAGGATTCTTCATTAACCAGTCATGCCATTAGTCTTCTCATCTTTGAAAACATCTGAAAAAAGGTATGATTAGTTATGGCTCCCAGGATCTTCTATCAAATTAGATGTTTCATCAGCCTATTTTTAAACCAAGTTAGATTTTTTTTCTTGCCATAACTTTTAAAGGATCATAGAGGAACTGGTGATAAAATGCTTACTTTCAAATGGACACATTTGAAGAATATATTGTTCATAGTTGCCAAAAGTAAACAGAAAAACAAAGCAGAGTGACGTTCTCCTTAAATGCATGCTGAAGTGAAAAATAAACTTTCAGTGATCCAGACTGTAGAAATGCAAGACAAGAGACTGCCATTGAAAAAAGTGTTCTATTAAATTAAGATGCTACTAGATGTCATTGTGACTCTGTGGGTAGCATGTCTGTCTCACAGCCAACTACTTGTGGGTTCAAGTCCCATACTGGGACTTTGGCTCCCATCCAGTGTACTGCAGTAATAAGCAGCGTGTGGCACTTTTAGAGGTGTCATCCTTCAGAGGAAATGTTAAACCTACTGTCCTTCTGCCAGCTCTCCAGTTGGAAATTAAAGATCCCAAGTACCCTTTCAATACAGTGAGTAATAACCTTGGGGCCCTGGCCAAGATTCTCTCTCTCAATAAAAGAATTTGTAATTCACAGGGCATATTTCACAAAATAGCAGAAGTCATAGAAACCAATGGAAAAGCCTAATTAAAATTGTCATGGTTCCTTTATGTATTTTTCAACATAGCAAGTCACCTAATTGATTAAGCTTCAATGGCATTTTTAAGCAGCTGCCATAAATTGCCCATACAGGGACATTCAGAAGAACAAAGAACAACATCCACTACACATCTTTCAGAAACAGCTAACTCCCATAGACACCTTTGAAAAACTCAGCCCAGGTTCAGGAAAGGTCCTTGAAAAATTTTAGACAAGACTCCATTTCAGAACAAACCTTTACAACATTCATGGCCTGTTAAGCAGGAAGATGCAGAGGAGTCTCTCAGCAGCCTCATGTGCTGTTCCACTCTCTAAGTGCCAAGAGCTCATGTTTCCAAAGGTATTCTTGCACTGGAGACTTAACCTGGCCAGCTGGTGTTTGCATGCCATTAAATATGATTTTGAGACATTTTCCACATGGCAGGAATCATAGCAAAGTTATTTAATGGCAGTGGGCAAATCTCCTGCTGGTGGCATATGTACATAATTGTGGAAGAGATTTCTAGCTTCCCTTGTGTGGGTTGGGTAAAGCAGGACACACATGCTATGAGCTAAATCCTCTATCTCCCACTGGCCCTGGGCAGGTAATCTGAAATACTGTAGTTGCATATCAGGAAACTGTAAACTATTTCGGAAGAGATGGAATTGCATCTCATAACCTGCCCACACCTTTTGTCTCCAACCTGGTTGCCCCTTGGCAGCTCCACTTTGGGGACTCCTTCATCCTTGTAGTGTGTCACCTGGGTGAGCAGAGCAGCTAAGGGATGGAGGACCCCAGTAACATGATTTCTTGTCATGAATCCTTAGAGTAGCCGTGAGCTGATCACATGGAAGGGTAAGAACTTTCACCTGCTTCCCTCTCCCCTGTTTGCTAAATGCAAAATGCTCCAGGTCCACATAACAGCTTGGCAGTGTCACTTCTGGTGAGTCACGTGCCCTGGGAAACTGAAGTTGAGCAGTCTGTTTTTCAGCCACCTTAAACTCACTGGCAGCAAACAGGGAGAAAGTACATCTAGATAACATTTCATCTCCTGGAGATCTCTCACATAAGAGAGATCAGAGGAATTTTTTTCTCTTGACTGCTGAGGAAATGGGAGTGCCTTGTGCAGATGTGGACCTCAGACAAAGGAACTCAACATTTCCATACCTAAATTTTTTTATTTCAGGCAAGGGTATCCTGCCTATGCAGCGCAAGGAAGGCTGAGGCTGCCAGAACACAGCAGCCTGCAATGTTGCATAGAATCCCCTTTGTGGACTACATCAATAATATTTTTTTTACTACTTTATAAACACAGAATGTACCACAAATTTCCAAAACCTCAGGTTTATTATAGAGAAGCCTCTTTAGTGTCAGAATCTTCTGATTTTGTTTTAGTTTTTGTGGCACATATCCCTCATGCAAACAACCAAATGAGCTCCCCTGACGGTGTCCAGGTGCAGTAGCAGTCCCATGAGTACCCGCTTCGATGTGTGCCAGACTTCCCATCACTGCCCACTCACTTCCATGACTACATTTTTAATGCAGTTTTATAGGATGGGTTGTTGTGGTGTCTTGCACTGAATAAGTTTCCCCTCTCTCTTCTCACTAGCCTCTGAAGAAAATAAATGGTAGGAAAAGAAAACGGCTTCTGTCTCTCTTATACCTTTCTCATTTCAGTTCTGTTGTTCGTTTCTCGTAGTTCTAATCTCAAGTGCTCTTCTGAACTCCTCACTTCAGTGACCGCCTTTCTTAATTTAATCTGGACAAAGCACCGAGTTCATTTCAAGTCATAAAGCTTGATTTGCTGTGTGCTCTTGGCAAATGTGAATAAGCTCTCTGGCTCTTTTTAATCAGCTATCATAATCATTTCTTTTTTTTTTTTTTTTTAAAGCTGCAGCAAGTATGTCACCAAAGCAAGTAGTCTCTTGTGTTCTATTGAGAATAAATCCGTCCTCCTCTGACTTGCTGCATAATTTAATTATTAAAGCTTGATATCATTTTGGTTTCCATGTAAGGCAACCCAATCAGAGCAATTATATCCTTTCGAAGGCAAGGTTACTACTCCTAGAACCAGTGCTCAGAGGGCCTGGCACTGTGCTCTATATGGTAACATTACTACTTCCTACCACTCACATTGCAACATTTGTCTACCTACCCAGCCAACAATAGCACTCTGCTGGCTTCCTCCCCATGAATCTGCACTGAGCTAGCATGTGCAGGATCTGGTATCAATTAGTTAATAATTTAGCAATGGTTTGAAGATGTAAAACAGCTGCTAAAAGCTAAGCCTTATTATTATGATAACTAAATTTTTTTCTTTCACCTTTTCATATTTTTTTCTTCAGAAAATATTATTGCATTATTAACTGTGTTTAGCACCTCCTAGTTCTGACATTTAAATATCTAAAATTTTTTGGTGTAATTGTGTTGTTTTATGTCACAATACCTATGATGTTCATTTCTCTATGAAAATTTGCATAGCTAGATTTTGGTTTAAGAACTGTAACTGTTTCTGTTCACTGCTATCCAAAAGACAAAAAAATAGTGTGGTATAATATTTTACTCATCTGACTGGAGAAGCTTACCAAATTAAATTATTTATGAAATCTCTGGAAAAAAGTTTTGGCCACTGGGTTGATTTTAATTTTCAAACTCTGTTTTTCCTGGTTCCCTCTCAGTTTCTTTCACCACCCCAGGAGTATCAGATACTTCTCGTGCATTTGGGAAAAATCTCTCCTCAGTCACATGTTTTGAGGATCTGATTTGCACTCTAAGGAGGCTGCTGGGCAGTAGAAACCTGTAGAAATCCTGTATTTCAAGAAAGACTTGTAGTACCCACATGTAGCTGGAAATCGAAGATACACAACAGCAGAGTTCAGAAAATGTTCCCAAATGTTGTTGATCAGAAGAACAAAGCATCTTCACACTCACCTTAATACCCTGTGCAAATTGCTCAAACACAAACACATTTTGTCTGACTCGTGCAGACAGAACAAGATCCAACTGCAGCATGCTGAGAATAATGGGGCCGTGCCACTGACTAAGCTTGTGTGGGTGTTGCACTGCACATGATTATCATTAGCAATTATTCTAAAACATGAATTAGAACAACTGTACCATCTTATTAAAATGTTGATTTCCACTTTTTTTGCAGGACTGAATGTTGTAACCAAATCAATTTGAACTTGGAGATACTGTCCTACTCCGACTATAGGAAGTTGCTTAAAGGCTAAGATGACATGCAACGTGTTTTTTTTCTTGAATTTAGTTTAAATTCCAATAAACCTCACTAAAGAAACTTAAAATGATTTGTCTCATGAACTTCACAGCCTTTCTAGACTGAATATATCAAAATTCTTCTAGTGTTATAAATCATTAAATACCTTCAAGTCTGTCAGAAACACACCATTTATGTAACAACACTTCAGTTCCTTATGGAACAACTAATTAAATGTCCCTTTTACATACTTGCCTTGTCCTGCCTGTAGCTATTAGGACACATCATGCATTTTCAGTCAGTGTGAGGGCACTGGAGTTAGCTTCCTGGAATTCCATCAGGATAAAAATAAAGTTGTTCTTAATGTGTGACACATCATTCAGTAGGGTTTGTTCCAGACACTCTGGGAGAGGAAAATAATGCATGCTTTGTCACTTGGGGCTATGTTTTGCCATGTGGAACTATTTTATTGCCCCATGCTTTTGATGGGGACAGCAGCTAATCCCGTTCTCAGGTACCAACACTGGAGGAGCATGACTAACACACAATTCACACACAAACCTGTGAGCTAGCTTGTGCAGAAGACGAGGATCTTCACAAGCTTCCTGCCACAAACAGGTGAAGCTGTTCTGCCCTGCCGTACCTGGGGGCAGCTGAGCAGGCAATGCACAGCAGAGCTCTCTGCCTTCTTTCACAATCCAGGAGGTCCAAGCTGTTCCATCGGGAAGCACAGTCTCAGCCTTGAGCTCAAATCCTGGCAAAGGCTGCACTTTCTGCCATGCCTGTCAGTGTGGCAGAGCTGGGCATGCTCTCCAGAAACACCTGGGCAACTTTCTGGGGAACAAAGCTTCTCCTGAGCAATCAGGCAGCAATGTCGGTGATGTGCTCTAGCTGGTGGCCAGTAAGAAGTCAGTGAGGAAATGGGACTTTAGCACAACCCCCAACAAGGCCGCATGAGCCAGCAATGTGCTCTTGCAGCAAAGAAGGTTAATGCTGTCCTGGGCTGCATTGGGCAAAGTATGGCCAGCAGTTTGGGAAGGTGATCCTTCCTATTTTTTCAAAACAGGTGAGGTCATAGCTGAATTACAGTGTCCAGTTCTGGGCTCCCCAGTACAAGAGACACAGGCATAATGGAGAGAAAGAAGAGGGACTCAGGAAGGAAAAAGAAGCTGAGCTGCCCAGGTTCCCTAAATGGCTAATATGAAACTGAGTAAAATCAGCTTAATTTGTGCATACCACAGATGTTATTGAACAGGTAGATAAAGCTGAATCACCATGAGATTTATGTCAGTATAATACTGTATATAAGTATATATATAAGACAGTATATAATATCCTGCATCCTTTATTGTCTTGTTTGTGTCTGTCTTGGTATTCCCTTTTGGACTTATTCCTTTCCACAAGGTTTCTTCCAGCTGCCAGGGGCTCTGCACAGGCTCCTCAGGTTCTTTACAGTCAGTGCCACCACATCCTGCCATGAACCTGCCACTCTCCTTCAGTATCAGCAGCAAGAGCTGCAGCCAGCAGGATTCAAGGATATTTGACCTCTCATCCAGTCCATGTATCAATTCTGCTTCAAACTCATTCTCCAGCCTGTGCTGGGACTTCAAAGCCACAGTCTGATGCACTGCATTGATTTTGCCTCCAGAGACTATGAGAATATTTGCCTTCTCTGGGAATACTTTTTTTGCTGTGGCAGAAAATCAGACATAGACATATATAAACAAAGAGCTTTGAAAGAACATCTGGGACAGCAAGTGTCCAACAGAGACATATCCTGGCCTGTTTCCACTCTTTTGCCACTTGAAACTCATCCCTAGAGCCATAAACAAAGTAAAGAAAAAGAGCATCAACGTTTTTCAAGGAACTCTCATCTCGCATCTCAAAGTAATTGCTACATGCCTTTGCCTGCAACCTTATTTTGTGCAGAACCTTCATTTGCCCTTAGACATCAAACACTCCCCAACTTTGAAGAAGTTTGAATACAGATCTGGTCTTTGCAGTCGAAGCACACCTCTAGCATAATGATGAAAAAAGAAGGAATGTATTGAAGCAGAACACAGACAAACTTCTTCCAGAAGTCACTCTAATCAAGCAGCTGCTTCCAGCATGAGGTCATGTCAAAATGTTCCTCGGCATGGCGAATACAGTTCTGACGTGATTTTTTGAAAAGACTATCTATATTAAGCTCATAACACTACTAGATCCCTATACTGGCATCTTAAGGCAAGCACAAGTTTGTTAAGACACTGGTTTATTCCACAGACAGTCAGAGGATAATACTCTTATTCAGTTACTTCTGCCTCACCATGGGAAAGCAAATTGTAATGAGTTATATATAGAAGAGGCAGATACAATTTTTTTCCTAGTACAGTAAATCAACTGTACACTTTGCATTCCAGTAGTTGCTCAAACCAGTTTTAATGTACTGGTTGGTAGATTTTAAAGGAATATATCTGTCATTTGAACCTCAAACATGTTGTAAAAATGTTATTTTGGTGGTGTTGTTATCCATACTTCTTAATCACAGATTAGAAATCCAGTGGTTTAGGCATAAATATATAACAAAGAAGATGGCATGACATAAACATTAACAGAATTTTACATGAAAATACATGATACAGAGGTGCATGCTACATGGAGAAGGTGTATTTTTCTCCATTGTGATCTATCGATACTAACCTAGCTTAGTTGTTAAGGCTGAAACATTTGGCTATGAAAGGTCAGGAGTGTCCTTGAGGTATGGATCTGAAATATATATGGGAGTAAAGCTCAGTGAAAGGAGAAAGGGGACCCTTCTGAGGCTGATTTGCCCGAGTTTCTTACAACAGGAATTCTTAAAGAGCATCTGATTTTTATCATGTCTGGGGCACAAGAGCAGAAGCAATGGGACTAATTATAATGGCAACAACTATGATAACAATTCTATGAGAACAATGCAACAAAAAGATAAGAAATTTTTGTTCAGCAAATGGGTTCACTTTAACAGAAGCTGGTTTAAACTCTTGGGGAATGAGAGAAAGTGATTATTAGTGTACTTGAAGTGTTTTCTGTCATCATATTTTTTCAACAATGCAAAGTTTCTAGCATTATAGGTGAAGAATTATTTAGTGAAAAAAAAAAATTTTCTGTTACCTAATCCAAGCCTTTACACTTGTCAGGTCTTCTCAAAAGTTCCTGTCCCCCTTCAGCCGGAGAACTAGCTATGGGTTCAAAGTTCAGAGTATTTTCCTCCATGTGCCTTATGTTTCTCAGATGTAATTTAACTAGTGGTCATTCAGAATTAGTCATGTATCTGTCTGAACAGAGTATACAATTTTGTCCTTCCAACAGTCCCAAAGATATCCTTGTCTAAAGCCAGCCGAGGCAGGTAGGTGCTGTAATTACACTTTCAGAGGACAACACTATCATATTTACTCTCATCTTTTACTCATCCTTTGATAGCTTTTTATGATTGCTCTCTGGCTTTTGGCTTGCATCCATTTCCCATCCCATAGGCAATGACAGTCACAAATAGAAAGAAAAAAGGAAAAGATGACAGGAAGAAAACAGTCAAGTAAAACAGAAAGAAATTCTGGTGAGTAAGAGTGAAGGTTTAAAAGAAAAATTTAACACATCAGAACAAAATAAAATGCCTAAGACACATTGGTTTGAAGATAAATGCAAAACCTTCCCTTTAGACACTTAACAAGTACAGTGAGACAGTAGCAGAGAAAGAAGAAAGGGGAAGGACAGCAATGGAGAAATTGTGTTACATTGTCACAAGCTTTTCTCACAGCACATTCCGAATCCACACTTCAAGGGTGGCTGGTTGCGATTCATAAAATAAATATCAAAAAACATGCCCATTTCTGAGTGGAGAGAGTAAGAAAATCTCTCAGCCCAAAGTCTCTGTGGAGACATATCTCAGCTACAGCATGTTTGCTGAAAATATAAAGGGGTGCTTGACAAAAATTTGGAAACACATTTTTTAAATCAACGAAAACAAGTTAATTTAAAACTTTTTTTTTTTTTTCTTAAAATGCGTATAACCATTATCAAGTGTGGAGTTTCTGGTGAAGATCAGAAAGTACCATGTTCTCTAAGCCAAGCATCTCATAACCTGAAGGAGAACCTGGCCCTTCTCCTATGCCAAGCTGGCATGGGTGAGGAGCTTCTTTCATGCCACATTTTTGTAGCTTCTAGGTTCACCTGATCTTGAACAGGAACAGCTTTGAAATCAAGAAAGCTTTCACAAGACAAGAAAAATGTTTCCTGTCCACCTCTAGCATGAAGATTCTTATATCACCAAATAAAATGATCTATAATGGCTATAATAGCTTCGTTAGTTCACTTTATTATTGTGTAAATTGCAGAAAAGGCATGGAACTCAAATATGCAAAGGTGGCAATTCCATTACCTACTTTCCAGCACAACATATGTTTTCAATTTAAGCAAATTTTACCGTTTCCCAACTGCAAATTGGATGACATACAACAAAAACTGTGTTTTAACAGCTTTAGCATTTTATAGACATTACAGCCAAGCACCAATCCTTTACCTTAGGAAAAATTAAGAATTACAAAGAGCTTGCTATAAAAACACCTAATCACCAGCAACCAGCTGGAAGCTGTATGGCCTACTGCATAGTAAGCTCTACTAAGACACACAACACACTAGATCCTGGCCTTGAAAAAGATGCTTTTCCCTCTTTGTTTCCATGTCTATAAAATGGGACAATAATGCTTATCTGCTGTGTAATTGAGTGCTTTAGAAACAAGATCTTGGTGGTTTTTGCGAGAAGGAGGTCACTTGATATTGCTAACAGCATGATTAATAATAATGCAACATGGCAAATGCAGAAGAAAACATTTAAGCAAGCTTCAATGAATCAACTCAAAACTTCTAGTTTTGGGGATCTATTTCCATTAGGTTTTTAGTTCAAATAAAGCACAACGATAGTCTTCATTCATAGCAAAAATGTTCCAGTAGATTGAGACTTTAGTTACAAAACCAGCTGCAACTTCCTTAGCCAGAGTATGTTTTCAAATTTCTGTTAACATAAGGCCTGATGTTTTTGTGTACTTTTGGAGCTCGTCTCTAGCAAACTGGCAGAATACTGAGTATAATCACAGGATCGCAGAATCACACGGAACAGGCGAGGTTGGAAGGGACCACAGTGGGTCTTCTGGTCCAACCTCCCTGGTCAAGCAGGGTGTCCCATTCCAGGGAACAGAACTGTGTCCAGATGGTTTTTGAACAAATCTAGTGAGGGAGATTCCACAATTTCTTGGTCACTTACACAGGAAAGGAGTTCTTCCTCATATTCAGGGGACTCATATCATGTTGCCTCCTGTCCTTTTGCTTGGCACTGCCAAGAAGAGCCTGGCTCCGTCCTCTGACACCCTCCCTCCAAATACTGATAGACAGTGAGGTCCCCTCTCAGTCTTCTCTTCTTGAGGCTGAACAGACCAACTCTCAGTCTGTCCTTGTAAGAGAGATGCTCCATCCCTTAATCACTTTCATTGCCCTTCCCTAGACATTGGCAAAATGCTACCAGTAAAAGAAGGCCAAGATCTTTAACTTTTTTGTAGCAGTACATAAATAAGCTGCATATTAAAATACTTATTGTGAAAGCCTGAAAAATCACTCCTTTATTCCAGATCATCTATAAAATCTGGGCTCCACTTCAGTCTGTTGGAGTTTTGCCATTGATTCGGCAGGGTACAGATTTCAGAATGGACTTTGAAACAATTGGATTAGAAACAGCTACTTTCCTGATTTCCCATATTTCACAGTGGAATCTGAGAAAGGACATTTTGAATATTGAAGTAATTTAAGCCAGCCAAGAAGGATGCAGTCAGTAAACTTGTTACTTTGCTAAAAGATTGACTGTCTGGAAAATGTTACAAAGCTGGACACTTATTATTTTTGCATTAGTTCTCAGAGATCTGAGGCACAATCTGCAAAATTAATCAAAGGTGTGCATGTGCACAGTATAGTCAGTGTGGTACCAGTTTTCTGTTTATCACGTGCTCATGAACTCTTATAGCCATATGCTCATACACACTTAGATACAGCAGAGTTTCATATAGCTTAAACTGGTTGTAAGCTGACAACTTCACAGAAAAGGAAGAAACTCAAAAAGTACATGAGTGCTTTCTATACTTACGATCTGGACAATATTCTTCAACACTTTCATTCTTGCATCTATCATATATTTTTCTTAGTACTTTAGACTTCAGGACTATTTTTGTTTTGGTAGTACCAATGAAACAAATCACTGTTTTTCACTTTTGTATAATCTACTTTTCTGCTTTCATTTTTCCCAAGACTAATATAAATACTCTCTTGTCCAAAAGTTCAAATCTGGGTGCTGCCAATTATGTGTCCAAAGGACCTTGTTTCTCTTTTTGCTTTCTCTCAAGACCACAGGGTCAGTATCTTCCTGTTTTTGTTAGGCCACTTTCTGTTCATCTTCTCCTTGTGTACCCATATAATCAAAGCAATGTTTGTTTTCCATTCAGAAAATCTCCCCTTCTTCTCCTTTAGTCAAGGCCTGCCCCAAGGACAGTGTTTTGGACAGTAGCATCTATTGTTTCAGCTGTCTTCTTCCAGGGAGGATCTGAATTGCTTCTCCCACCTGCATACAGAGTTTGCATACTCATCACCATGGCCCATGACTGCTCAGGGACCAAAACCACTTCTGCTGCACTTAACCATATTTTGCTACCCTCTACCATATTACTATTTCACCCTGTGGGCTGAAGTCAGCCTTTATGCACATATTCTTTTCTGACAAGTCAGAAGCTATACTGTCCTATCATGAGATTATTTTTGAGAAGCCAGAAACTGATACATAGAATTGCTGCTACTTGTATAAGCTCTATCCAATAAATTGGAAAGACCTCAAAAGACCTACAAAATTTTATTTCACACACAGGCACATGTATACACACTATTATTCAAGAAAAAAAGATAGCAAAAAATATTATAATGATCTTTGCAATCAAATATTCTTACACAACTCAGTTTCTCTACAATGTCAGCCTCTATTGCATAAGTACTCTGTTGCATTAAACTTTTTTTTCCAAGTGCCCAAAACTATTTAAAATAATGGTCCACCTGTTCACCCAGTTGTCTTCTCCAGAAAGGCTGATTGGGATAATTGGTTGTGGGGGCTGATGAAGGGGGTGGGAAGATGAGGTCAGTTAATTGCTGCCTGGGGAAGAGGATGTAGGAGGTCTCTTTTGTTCCAGGCCGAGAGCCCACTTGTAATAAATGACATGCAACAGAGATGCTCAAAAGACACTCTTTTAAGATCCTTCCCACAAGGGAATAGCAGATGTTCTTTGTGATTTATGGGTCTGGGTTTTGGGGTCTAATACTGTAAAATGTCTGTGCAATCTGAACTAGGCATCACAAACAAGTGCAAACAAATATATCATGACATTCTATCTTCCTGTGCATTAACAGAATAAAATGGCAAGCATCAGAACTGGGTAAAATACCTTTCAGTTCTCCTTTTACATAACTGAAATGTGTGCAGACCTCACATACTTTGAGGATTTCCACAGCCAATGCTTTCTGGAAGGAAACAGGCCTCGTTCTGAACACTGCTGTCCCATGGGTTCCCTGCCTTTAGATTATGGGAGATCTCACATCTGTTCTCAGACTTGCCAACTCTAATAAAATGTATTTATTTCAAGCTTTGCTGATGGTTAGGAAAAAAACCTTAATAACTATTGAAATGGAAATCAACAACTGTTCCAGGTCACAGTAAATGGATTTGAGGACTTAGTAACCTGGCATCCCTGAAAATGTCTTCTACATAATGCCAGACAAAGTGAGCAGATTTGCGAGCATTTGGTCAGCTCTCATGGATGCATACTCCATTGCTGAACAAACACAATGTATTTTTCTTATTTCTTCCTTTTTCTTATCCTCTCTAGAGTAATAAAAATACAGGAGCCTTAATACAATATTTTCTATCTTCCTTTTCCTCTCCCTCTATCAAGTGTCTTTGATGCAGCTGTGATTTACAGTGTTGAGGATGGCAAATCATCCATACTCCACACACTGTTGTTTCAAGTGAGGACAAGGAGTTTTGGAACAGCACAGTCCTGAAGCAAATAATGTTGCTTGACAAAGCCATGAGCAAAATAACCTGCTATACCTTAGGTATTGAAACATATGCATTTTCTTCTCCAGCCCTTAATGACTGTTTGAAGAAAAAAAAATCAAGATGAATTGGCTTTGAAATTTGACTGGGAGAGAATTTAACACCTTTTCACTTATGTTCAGATGCTATGGCTAGAAAATGGTATTTGTGTTTGTATTCAAAAGCCGTACCTCTCACTTCCCTGCCAAATGTCTTTTATTGTAAAGGGGTTTATATAGGAAATATCTCAGTTTATCTAAAACACCAAGAAAAAATATTTTTAGATCTATTTTCCTCCCTCCCCCACCTCCATTCTCACATGCATAATTAGCCAGCAATCAGGTATAATAACTAGACATGTAAATGCCTTTAGTTTCGTGCAGGTGCAAAAACCCAAGGTTATACACAAAATCAAGCCTTAAGGATTAGTCTTTCAGTATAGGACACAAAGGCTGCCTTCCCCCTCTCCTCTCAACAGATTCCTCCGATATAGATACTTCTTTCATGTATAAAATCTAATAATGTAATCACATCCTGACCCCTATAATGTATAATGCAAAAACAATGTTGAGTGAGCATCTATTATGAGTCAGTTTTGGCATCAGTTTTGGCAATCTGAAGATAGCAATACAGTGAAGAGAAAATTAACTCTGTAAGATGAAGCAATTATCAGGAGATCAGCTAAAAAAAATGGAGATTTACTTCAAGAAAAACTTGGGAAACAGATTCTTTTCTGACTTAGAGGCACTAAGCTGTTTTCTCAGTTACAAGAAAAGAAAAAGACAGGGCCTTGGGAATAATGTCTGTGTATATGAGAACATACATAAAATGTGAAATGGGGAACAATCTGTGGGGATTTCTTGTTTTCCTGCAGTTAGTGTACAGGATACTTACCTTTATCTTCCACTAAAGCTGGATTAGCATTTTGAACTTTAGAGATGAAAATCTTCTCCTAGGCATATAGGGTTTTCTAAAGGTGGCAAATAATGATTCAGAAACATCTTCCCTCCTAGATCATTTGTCAATATTCAAAACTAAAATCTTGAGCGAAACAAATGGTTCAAGGTACACAATCAGACCTTCCCCAAGGGGTAGTAATATGGCATTTGTTTAAACCCACCTAAGTCTGCAGCTGACAGTGTGTAGGGCTGTGGTTTATGAGGAAGAAAAGAGGTTTTTGAGGCGGCTGAATGGCTGGGTTAAAAGGTTTGTCAGCACAAAAAACCAACCCAAAATCATCCTTATTGTGGCCATAAAATAAATACAAAATGCAGGCATTGTGAGTAGGTCTGGGTATATGGTCAGAGAGGTCACTGTATTTTTCTTCATAGCCACAGGTCATTAATTAGAACTAACTTTTCTGAGGAGCTGTGGAATGTCCTCA
This sequence comes from Promerops cafer, assembly GCA_013398275.1. NCBI lineage: Eukaryota > Metazoa > Chordata > Aves > Passeriformes > Nectariniidae > Promerops > Promerops cafer. Next base: position 468,016 of record VZSE01010906.1, read on the forward strand.
TAATCAAGGAGAGGATCAGTTTTACAGATGCAAGAAAAATTAGTATCGCACAACAAGTAATCTTTTTCTGCCAGTTTTCAGACTCAAGCAGCTGAAATTCTCCCCTCTGTGCAGATGCATTTCTGTGGAGTAGAAGCAAGCTCGAACTTGTTCATCACTAAGTCAAACAAGTGCAGGAAGGCCACATCCCTGTAAGATCTGGCGTGCCTGTATTTAGTGATGTGTTTAGATAGCAGCGGTTCCAGCCTGTCCTCTTTCTCTCTGGCCACAGAACCAGAGCAGCTCCAGAAGCAAAAGGGAGCACTGACTACCCAACAAGAAAGCAAACATGGAAAGCATTCCTTTGCCTGCAGTCTAATCTAACCTGGCTGGTACTGGGGCAGGTGAACAGGCTTTACACAGAGCGTTCATCTGGCGCTGCTGGGCTCCCCGTCACAGCAGCAGGGCAGAGCCCCGCTCCCGGCCCAGGGAGAGGCCTCACTTCTCTGGGCATTGGACAGTTTGCACTGCAGTCTTTAACCTCTCAGGCTGACTCTTTTTTGTCTCCAAGAAAAGTCAAACTGTCTCAACATATGAGATTTAGCTCAGCATTAAGCCACAAATCCTAAGCCTAGAAGGGCTTTTCTGTGGCAACCTGAAGTTTTTGCCCTGCCATCCCATATTATGTCAGCTTTTCATGTTGCAGCTCTTTCCTTCTAACTTAAATTTCATACTGCTTCTGGAGCAAAGTGCCCTAATGTCATGTGCCAGAGATTACATCCCTCACTGTGAGACCTAGGCACATCCTGAAAGAGCTTGTAACCTAAAAATTTGTGCAGGAAGCCCCAGAAACTGCACACTTGAAATGACAACACATACTGTTGCAGACATTTGGTGTCTCTCAGATTATTCTGTGCTCTACATTGAAATACAGTGTTTTTCCTCCTAAGAGTGGCAGCTTGGAGGCAGTGCCAGGCTCTTTGGAAGAGCATTCTGCAAACACCTCTGTAAGTCGCCTCTGCTCCCCCAGCGCTCCTTGCCCTGCCTGCATTGTGTACTTTCCTCCCTCTGCCACTGATGAGGCTCTCCCTTTTTGAGAGCCAAAAAGCCACCCACTGTGGCTTTCTCCATTAGGCCATAAATGCTCTTGAGCTGCTGGAATCTGTTTTGTAAATAGACAATTAAAATGAAGAAGGAAAAAAATCTCTGCTCACTTTGCATAGTCAGTGCCCAAAGTACAGCTGTCTTGAGGGGCTCAATCCTGCACATCATGAGAAGGTTCTGAAGAGTGCTGAGTTCCTTCATCTCTAAAGAACTTAATTGGAGACAGGGGTAGCAAAGCACCTTCAGCACCCCACTGGATGAAGCCACGTGTTATTGGGACTCCCACTGATTTCTGTCATCAGAGCAATTGGTTTTGAGAATAAGCAAGTAAAAAATCTCCCACTGACACCAGTGGGAATCCTTGGCACATATGGGGAACAAAATGTTATGGTTGAGATCTCTGGATATGGGAGCAGTCTTTTTTTTCTGCTTATGCAAATTATTTATACAAACTATGCAAATAATTACCATGTCATTCTGATAACTGTATAATAATAACAATAATAATTATTGTAATTACTAATGTTGATGCTTGTCACTATTGTTGTTATTCACATTTATTGTGATTGTGCCTTGGGGCCAGCCAAGAACACTGTCCATTAGGGCTGTACCCAAATGAGCAGTCACTGCCCCAAAGAGTTTACAAACTGAAGAAACCCCATGGATGCAGAAGGGGAGGGAGGGACAGTGGGAGGGGATGATGCAGTCAGTGGACTTAGGATTGGGGATGGGGAAGGAGCAGGGCAGGCAGTCATAGCAGGATCAGTATGGGCAGACTGTGAGGATGGGAGACATTTGTGGATTCCCTTTGTGTTTTTCTCCCAGGACCACATAGGTGTTAGCATTATGCCAGTGTGTGAGACAGATACACCCACTCCTCAGATCTGAGTGTGTAAGAGGTCTGTGGGAAGTGTCTGTCCCATAAAGTTACATTTTACCTACTCTTGATTAGTACAGAAATCCCTCAGCTGACATCCTCCTCCTTGGATATACTGGGATTCTGATGTACAGTTGCTCTACCCCGAGGTACACAATGTCTGTTTTAGCCTTCCAACCCACCCCCAAGGAAACTGCACTGATGTTGGGTTTTCTCTTAGCCTACTCTGTTCACACCTAAAAAGGTGGAGAAAAAAACCCCAAACCAACAATTAATGAAAGTGATACCTGGCCTAACCTAACCTTCTTCATTCCTCATCAGATGTTTTCCAGGTGCTTACTGATATGGAGAGTTGTTGCCAACCACTGCTCCCTTCCCAAAGTGGCTGCACTTCATTTCCCTCCCATGACCTTGAGTAACTTCACCAACCACTTCTATCTCAAACAAGCTGGGACTGGTTCTCCAAGCTTTGTGCCAGGTGGCAGGAACTAGCTAAACCCTCACAGCTACACCCCTGTGAAGAAGGGTGACCTTCACCCAGCTGTGGGTGTAGAGGAACTTTTCAAATGCCAGGACCTGGACCCAGCCCACACCGTGCCTGGCAGAGCAGTGGGAAGGGGCAGGGCTGCCTCCGGCCACTGCCTGTGCCTATGTTCTGGCCTTGATCACTTTATTAATAGAGCAACTTAATGTGTTGTCTTTGCCAGATCCCTGCTGCTGTTTCTCCTTCCTGCCATTTTCAGAGTGTTTGTTCATTGTTACTTGAAATAAATGAAAGAAAAACTTGTACAAATTACTTGTTCCCTGAAAAATGCAAGGAATAGTCTCATTATTCGTGTTGTAGAGATAACCCATCAGCCCTCTTGCTTTTTGGAACTAGTATATGTAACATCTCATGGCTCTTCACCAACAAGACTTTCAATTACGAGAACATAAATCCAGTCAAATTTCACTGAAGTCAAGTCTTTTATTCTTGATTTACTCCCTCATAATTTAAAGCACTGTAGCTGTATTGTGCTGGAAAAAATAGAGGAACTTTTCAAATCTCAGAAGTCTGAATTTCTCAAAATGACATATGTGGCTATGATTTCCTGTGTGAAGTACAAATTATCAGGAATGTTTCTGCAGAGCTGAGAGATGCCAGAAACCACTTTTTTGGTCTACATTTCCACAGTTATTCTTATCCTGTTTTAACTTTTGTGTAAGTAATAAGGATGGATGAACGTTCTTCCCTTCATTTGTCAGTCTCTGTATTTTCACTCTTCATTAGGTTTTGTCTCCTCTGTTCTCTCCCCCTTTCCCACAATCTCTTATTAGTGGAATATGAGGTCATTTATTATCAGCCTGAACCAAACTTTCAAAACTACAATGTTCAATGGGTCCTACATTAGGCATAAGCTAGGCCTATTCAAAATGTGTAACACATCATCATTTTGGTGCCTAATAGTATCTTGCATGACAGAAATGTGTGACAGCATTTTTCTGACAAGGCTTCTTATAATCAGAGAACATCTAATCTATTTATTTATATTGGGCACGATGTGGGGAGTTCAAAGTTGCACACAGTAACCTGTCATTCGCAAAACTCTCAGACTTTTTTGGAGGACTGCCTGTCGTGGGAGGGATAAGACAGATGAATGTGAGGAAATAGTTGAAAGGTTCAGCTTCCACTAGAATAAATATGAATAGCCTTGAGCTGACAGATGTAAAAGGACAATTGTTTAACAACTTCCTTTCTACCAGGAGACAATATTCCAAGCCCCTGTAAAATACAATACACTATACAATATAAACACAATGCAAGTGTGCTTAGCAAATTAAATAGTTGGGGTAAGAATATTTGGATAGCTGGACTTATACTCTTGATTTCTAATTTTCCAAAAATGTTGGCTAGATCTTGGTTTACAAATGTCTTAGTTAATTTAAATTTCCGGTCCTATTATCCCTTTCTCAACCTCCTCGTAAGATGAGTAGGTTTCATAGCTCCACAGAACAGTTTTGCTTATTGGAATGGTATTTATCTTGGCCATTTTAAAGTTCTCTGTTCAGCAGAATTTCTCAGATTAAAAAAAATTCAAAATGTGAAAGCAAGACTGCAGAAAACAGTCCATTGAATAAAATCAGCAGAAGAATTTCCAGATTATCAGATCCCCACAAAATAGGGAAATACCCACATTCTGTAAATGGGTAAAATGAAATGCCCACATTCTGTAAATTTCAATGGATAAAAGGTACCTTCTACCCATTGTCCCAGGTTTCCTCAATACCTGTTTGTACTCAGTGATAAGGGAAAGAGGCAGAGAAGGTCAATAGTGCTCAATAGCTGTGTGATCAAGATCCATCTCCAGCTCTCATTGTGGTCAGGGAGTGTCTTGGCTGCGTGGCTTGGTGCCATTTTCATCTCCTCGACTACTCCCAGTACTATTGTTGGGTTGAAACAAAATTATTTTAGGTACAGGACAGGAAGGAGCATCAGTACAGGAAATCCACCACGATGTTACTTCTATTCTAGTCACACATGCAGAGGGCCAGAGGTAGAGGTGCAGCCCCTTCCTTTAGCCCTTTCCTTCAGATCCAGGTTGTTGGGTTTCTCCAGAGGATTGTGTTATGGCCATGGACATGAACAACTGCCCTGGTAAGTTAGAGCAGTCAGTCTGCTACCACTCCCCAAACATTCACAACCAGTGCTGGCTCTCTCAGGTACTGACTCTGCTTGCACCCCATGGCCTATGGCAACAAGTTTCTCTATCCTTGTCCCTTTTTGCACCTCACCAGATCCTGATGAGCCAGTTATGTTTACTTCTGCCCCACTACCATCAAATACTACGTACAACAGAAATCAAAGAAGTCTCATTTTCCCCCTCAAATGGCTCTGTTTCTATAAAGCATAAAAAGAGATTGTTTCTATTTATTAAGGCATTGCTCTACCCTTAGATAAGGAATGTCACAAGCTCATTGTAATTATTAGCCTGGAATAGGGCTAATTCTGAAATAGAAAGGAAAAATTCTCAAAGTACTGATGACTAAATTATTTATGAAACTTCTGTGATGAGATGCTTTATTGTAAAACTGGCAGGAAAACTGAGAGGGGTACTCACAGGAAGTGTGGCATGTAGATGGTAAGTTTTAAGGTCAATTACAAATCGCAGTGTATACATTTGCATATTGTATGGTGGCTGAAAATGAATGTGCTATTGTGAGCATCTATTCAAGATCCCCACGCTCCTACTGGCTCTGCCTGCTCCATTTCAGTATAGTGTCTGGTAATAGAATTATACTGTGAACAATATACAAGCTGAAGAATAATAGGTTGAAATTAATTCCCCCAGTGGTGTTTTCACTGCACCTTCACCTTCTTGGCAACTGTGAATATCTGTAGCTTATCTTAGACACTACACTAGGAACAGACATTTAAATTAATTTTAAGCAGCTTGAATTAAAAAAAAAAACCCTCCTCTATTCTTTTTAAAGTTGCCTCTATTCTACTGCTCTCAGCTGTTCTATTTTTTTCAAAAGTGCTCACTTGTAACAATAATTTTTTACCCTAAAGCATTTTCTCAAGATTAGTAACATAACCAAACATCATACCATTTTTCTTGGCAACAATCAGGACCTCATTTCATCCCTGAGGTTTATCAGTTCAATTCAATAGGACTTTATTTTTTACATTAAAAAAATTTACAAAGATTCTCAAGCCGTAAAGAGACAGACATCCTCAGGTACCTGTCATAGGTAATCAGAAACCATACCCAGAATGTTTATTTCCCTTGTACGTCCATTTGTCAGGAAGTCCAGTTTTGGACGCAGATCACTACTTTGTAAATGGATCATCTGTTGTCTAAAATGCTGAAGTGGAAATAAATCTTTTGACATATCCTGAGCCTTTCTTTTTCTGATTTTTTTTTTTTTTCCTAGACTGGAATAAATTGAGGGATTATATCTTGTATTTCATAGCTAGAGAGCTTAAAGAAAAGGACTTAGATATGTAATGAATAAAGATGTCTCCTGGGAAAGAAACAAAGAAAATAAAGAGTCAATGAATGAAATATTTGCATAGATAAACAGAAAGATATGCCTGAACCTACAAAGGGATGACAAAGAAATGAAACAAAGCTCACCAATGGAAATAGTAGCAAAAAATTACCGGATTTTGCTAGATCAAATGCACCACTGTTCAAACTGGATCAGTTCTAAAATAAATAACAGTGAGGAATAGCCATGATCCATTGATTTTTTGCTCCAGACAAACATTCTCTCAGCAGGCAACACATTTTATCATAGCAGAGTTAAGCTTCAGGAGCCACTCTTATTATCTTCAGGAGTCTTCCATAGCCGATACACCTCAACTGCACATTTGAGTTCAGGTTTATGTGCTGACTTTAGCAACACTTTCAGTTTTGAATGTCTTCTTTTTTTTTTTTTCTGAGGGAGAAGAAATACTTTGTGTGGTCACACTATACAGCAAAAAAAACCAAAAGTGACATCAACAGGAAACACTAGAAAAGCCTGAATTTTAAGCATCACATAAACACCAGCTTATTTCTTATCTTTTTAGGACAGAGAACATCTTTCTAGACAGGTACATTTGACAGTTCTTATTCACTATTCCTCCCATTCCCACTATGAGGAGGTTCAGTTAATGGTCCTGATAACTGCATGGGTGCAATGCCAGCAGCTTTATCAACATGTGAGTGTCTGTGATGAGGATACAACTGACCTTAATTCCACTTTCAGACTCTTACAGTGACTTGCTGTATGACCTTCAGCAAGGAACTTCTCTGCACACTGTTATTCCCAACAGGATAAAGAGATAATGATGTCTATCCACCTGGTAATGAGATTTGAGGGCTGCTGATAAAGTGCAGACCAAATTCTTGGTATTATCAGCACTTATGTGACTTCAGCAGCATCAGTCAGTTAGCCTTTGCAGGGAGCAGGGGCTGGGTTGGGAAGCAGTAATTGGAAGTAAAAGCAATTGATACAGAAGTCTGCTTAATGTGGCATTCTGGGCATTGACTGGTATCATGGTGGGGTTTATATGCACCTTGTGTACCTTGTGCCTCAGAAAAAAAGAGAAGGCAAGCAGCATACTGCAGAAAAATGCCTTTTCTTCAAATTTTTGCTTTGCAAGTGAACTTCTGTCCCTGCTTTGGTTGGGATGGTGGACCAGACGACTTCCAGAGCTTACTTTAAACCCAAAACCCTCTTTCATCCCAACTGGCTGCTGTTGCCTTAATTTTCTTCACCCCTGTATCACTGTTTTTCATATGATGCACTATTTTCCTTTGAAATCTTTAGTTCTCTCTGTGATCTAATTCTTTGATATTTTTTACTTAACCCAACTAAGGGCCAAGAGAAAGTTATAAACATAGTTATTTTTACTAGGTCATCCTTGTCAGCAAAACATACCCCATGCACAGCACCTAGGCAAAGGTACTGGACATACCAGTTAAAGGTCAAGGTAGTTCTGACAATGCAAATGCCAAGAAAAGAAAGTTCTCTTTCAAGTTTCATTTCTATTCTTCCATTGCATATTGTCAGTAGAAACTCAAGAGAATCTCACCTGCTTCCTCATTATTGTCCATAATCACACCAACTGTTTTCTCTTCAAGCACAGATTCCTATCCAAGTTCATAAATTACTTTTTACAAGCTTTGACTTGCTCAGTATAAAAATGCAGAAACACTTTCATGCCAGAAAGGAGGAAGCTCCACCCCCCTGCATCTGACCCCAGCATTCAGATGTCTTTGTAAAGATTTTGAATGCTAGAACTAGAGCTGAAGGGGAATTGTTTTTTGTAATTTTATTTAAAAGGGTGTAAACGAGTGATTATAACAGGTGCAATCTTTATTTTTACATAAATATTGCCATTATTCTAGCAGGACAGGAGGCCTTTCTCTAGAAGTTAGCCCATCTCTTTTTTATTGCAAAAGTGTTGAACTGGTACAATTTTTTTTTTACAACAAAATATCAGAGAGTTTGCTTATATGGAAAAGAATTCTAAGGAAAATTAATAGGATATGGCTACAGCAGTCTACATGGTAGAACTTGTACAGTTCCTAGCTCTAAAGAAGTCTGTGAAATTTTGCATTTTTTTGTCATTTTTTGTCACTTGCAGGGTTGTCATGTATACAGATGTTCTCCTTTTGGATAGGGAAATGCGTATGTTGAAATTGATAAAAACCCAGAATGTTTTGATACACTTTTATGTATCTTTTTTTATTGCATGTGATACAATTATTAAAATGTGAAACAGATGCAGAAAGGAAGGTGTTTCACACTGAAGAAATTAGTCATGCATTTCAGGGAACACACTGAGTTTTTTTTCCCCAACCATTTTTTTCTAGCACACTTTTAATCCTGTCTAGCCAGAAAGAAGGAAAAGTGAAAAACGGTGACAGAAGCTTCTACAAAGACGAGTTTTCCTGTCAATATCCCTCATGTCCATGGGAGTATGGAGGATTTTGTGCACTGGTTTCCAGTTGTCACCATGGCAGCGTGGAGGGACAGGCTGCAGCTCATCATAACACAGGCCAAGCAGCTCCAACCATACGCACTCCCCAACAGGGATTCCATAAATGCACTGGCATTTCAAAAGTAAATACATCCAATAACTGGAAAGGACATTTGTCATCTTTTTAGAAGTTTAATTAGACTCAAGTCAAATAAAGTCACTATACACCTAGAGATTTGGAAGCACAACCAATCATATCTCTTTTAACTGTTTTAATGACTCAAAACTCTTTAGTAGGAGTGCAGTGGCCCATCAGACAATGGATAGCATACACATTTTATCAACTATATCTGGTAGCAACCGGCTCATTCCCAGGATATTTTGGCAACAGATACAAAAGTTAATGGCTTTACACTCTGTCTCAGTTCTAGCATTAAGACATGATGCGTTAGGCTTTTTGTTAAATATTGTCCAAACCGAATGCTAACATGGGAAAGCACCAATGTACAGCGTTAAGCACATACTTCCTGTCAGAATCAGTGACAGCTTTGTGAGTATTTTATCTGAAGAAGGATTTGGCCAAGCTGGGAAGGGAAACTGTGCTGAGGTTTTGCTACATTTTATTTTCTGTTTGAATTCTCAGAGAGCCTGACACAGAGAACAAGTTTTCTTTCCTGCAAACTGGTCTGAGTGCATGAGGCCCCGGTCAACATACAAAAAGGAAAACTGTGAAGCATAAAGGTGATCAGTGTCAGAGCAGTGATGAGGGAAGCACTAGGGGCTAGCTATGCTGTGCAGAGTGCTGTGATATACAGGGAAGAGAGACAGACCAGTGAAAATCAGCTGGTGTTCTCATCTGTGCATTACGTTAGATGCATTGACAGGAGCAGACATGATGATTTATCTGGGAGAAAGTAGCATGGTAGTAGATACAGAACTCAACTTCATTAAGATAGAGATGCATACAATATCCTTGAGGCAGGCAATGCAGAATATAAAATGGATCTGGAAGAAGCACTGTCAAGTCGTGTTTAAAGGCATTAAAAAAAAAAAGATGCAATTGAAAATACTTTGATAGAGCAGAGATTTGATAATGTGACCCTTCAGGCTTAAGGGTATTAAAATATGGTCTAAGATGTATTAGTTCTTTGTGTTAGCAAACCCAAAAGGATTACACTTATTCATTAGATATTCCAGCACATGTAGTGAATGCAAACTTACTGGGCCCTTTGAAGAAGGATCTGACAGGATGGGTTTTCTTGCTTCCCAAGAAAATCACTTCAAGACAGAAAAACCAAGACTGATGTCTTATCTCCCATTGGATAACATTGCCATTGACCCCAAAGTGGTATCACAAAGGTGAGGCTAGGTAGGGAAGAAGAGAAGAGGAATGAAGTTGGATAAAAATTAACCCATTCTAGAATGTATGATGAGAGTCACAAGGTATTTTAGACTATTGTCTATGCACACCAAGACTTAACGTCTTTCTGCAGCTACTGGTTTAAATAAGGAGAATAAAGTTGCTTCTGAAAAGATTGTGACTGATGAGCATTGACCTTTGATGTTTGACTGATTTGATTGTTTCCTGATATTTATTATTTAGCATTTATTGACCAGAAGAGGAAAGAAAAATACTTCATTGCTATCTCAAATTAGTGAACACTCCGAACTTCAGAAGATATAAAATTTTTTGGAAAATGATCAGGCTTTGGGCAATATTAGTAGATTTTCATGTCAAACTTTTTTTTTTTTTTTTTGAAAAGAAGCAGATTAATATGGAGCAGGCATTATGCAGTTTAAAAATAAATTTCCTGTTATTAGAGTAGGTCACTATTACAGGATGTTTGCTATGTAGAATAAACCTTTGGGGATAGCAATCATATTGGACAGAGAGCAGATTGTGACAGCAATAATAAAATGAACAGCACAACAGTGTGGGAAAGGCAGAAGAAAGAAAAAACTACTGCACTGTATATTCTTAACAGAGATTCACATTGAGATATAGGCTTAAATAATTATAAGAACTGAAACTGTTTTCTCTTCTCTTACATATATTTCCCTACTCTTATAGAATACAAAAAAGAAAACACACTTTTATGGATTCATTTCATTGTACTTTTTTTTCCTGATCGTACAAGTCTCAGAATCCATGTGCAGCAGTGACAAACACTACATGTCATGCTATTGATCAGTGCTAGCATATAAACCCACCAAGTCAACAAACTAAATGCCAAGCCCCTTCTGAGAAAGCCTGAGAGGAAAGCTGAATTGTATGCCAGACCCTGAAAACATCTTGTTTGCTCTTGTTGAACACAGAAGACAAGACCACGAGTGCTCCACACAGCCTGGCTGCCCCAGCAACAAAACATGAGCTCATATCTCAGCTGACTTTTAATGTCACTGCAAAAATTTTAGGCTGAGGCAGTCGCAGCAGAGCAGGGCTCCATCCATGCAGGACTTTAGAGAGCTATCTCAGCAGCTTGACTTGAAGCCAGATGCAAACAGGAAACCGGTACAGCTGTTTGTGTCTGCTGGTGTACTTATTTTCTTTATCTGGGGTTTTATTTTACGTTCATCACCCCAGTATCAGGGCACTTCTATTCGCAGCATCTAAAACAATCACGTGCACCCGCTCAGGTCTCCAAAGGGCTCTCAGAGGAATCTTAGGAAAAGCACCATGCAGTGTCACAGTTTTTATGTGACAGTTGTAAATGAAAAGAGTCCAGCTGCACTGCCAAAGCCATCTTCAACACACAGCCTTTAGACCTGCTGTGGAACATCCAACACTCTTCCATCATTCAGTGACACACTCGTGAAGTTTAATCACCCACCATCTTATAGTACAGTGTTGATACCATAAACACTTTGGGAAAGTGAATTTGGCCTTTATTCATGAAGACACCGGGGTTAGTTAGTGCAGTGCAGGACACTCTGTCTGGATAAAAGTTTTGGGGTTCAGTAATAAAACTTAATCAGGAAGGACTGTGCTTGTCTTCTGTGGTGTGAGTTTCTGTCACCTTAGGCAATAGCTTAAACAAACGGAGAAGGAAGGCATTGGTCACCACATAGGTTAAATAAAAAAATTATGCAGCTCAGTATTTCCTGATTGAGAAGCACTTAATAATTTCATTATCTCCCTTGACATCTTCATTTTGAAGTAGCACAGTTTGGGCAAATGGAGCCCTATATATGTAAGACTGGATGGGGACTGGTCAATGGACAGATGTTTAAAGTGAATGAAGACCTCTTAGACCAAACCTGAGCTCCTTGGCTGTGGCCAGATTCAGCTGCATGGATACTACTCATTCCAAGGAGGAGCTGGAGGAGCCATGTTCTTCAGATGTTCCAGTGTCTTTATTTCAGAGACTCTGAGCTGAGCAAGACAGCCTTAATGACACAGCCCGTCCAACACATCTATTCCAAACCAAGAAAGAGCCTCTGCACATACTTACTCTGTCATCCTAGGGTTGTCTTCTGTTATTGCCAAGCACTTCATTGTGTTTTCTTGACACAGAGTTTAGTGTTTGCACCAATGAAACATAATCTCCCCTTTTCCCAGAAACATTCTCAGAGCAGGATGAAACCAGTGTCATTGATTTTATACTAGGCCAGAAATACCGTTTTAAGAGATGAATTCCTTGATGCCTGTGACACATCAAAGTGCTGATGCAAGGGCAGGGGTCAGTGGGTTGGATTCTCCAGCCCATCCATGATAGTTATTTTCTGGTACTACATGAAAGCTCTAACTTGTTACTTGGCTTTAGTTTCCTCTGTAGGCTCCAGATGCCAACTCCCTGGTTGTCCCTGGGGCGTTACCAGGAGTGGCAGGAGTGGTCATGAGCTCCATGCCTACCTTCTTCCCAGTTGCCTAAGCCAGCTGCGCTAGTAATTTCTCATTACTATAAAACAGTTTGAAGTGTCTTTTGTTTTATGCCAAGGACTGGCGTAGGCAGTGCCCAGCTCAGACAGAATAAAACACTGACCTTTGCCATTCTGTTCTCATAACTTGCAAATGAGCACAGCTTAGCTGGTCCAGGACCCTGGCCAGCATGTGACAAAAGAGAATGAGGAGTTAAGTGTTCCCTTCCTCTCCCAACTATCTGAAATTCATTTGGCCACTCCATGGCCGGAAGCCACTGCACCTGTGAGTATATCCCAGGGGGTCACTGCAGCCTGTCTGCCTTAAACGTCAAAAAAATTCAGCAGATCCTACAGTGGGAAAATGAAGAATAACAGAGCCTGCACCACTGGATTTTCATTTTGGGTAGTAAAAGACTATTTATTTTCCTTTAATTATAGAGCAATCATGCTTCTCTGAAATAAGGCTTGCAGATTTCACTATAACTTCTCTCTTAATTGGATGTTTGTGAATGTAAAGGTTTCTACCATGACTTGTGAAATGAAACAAAAACATCATTTTTACATTAATTTAATTCTTCTATTTCCAACCATTCTCTCACAATCAGGTTTCCTTGATATGCTTAATCTTTTGCAATGGTTTCCATGGCAACTCCTCTTCATTGTGGTGACACCAAGGACTCCAGTAATCCTGAAGCCAAATTTTGCCAAGGGATTGGTTTTTGCTTTTCTCCCGCTGGCTCTGCCACGGCAGCCCCTGCCTGCTTCCTCCTGTGTGCCCCACCTTCCCAACAGGCACACTGAAAGGCAGGGGTAGGAAACACACAATGGGACATTATTAAGGTTTTATGATTAGTGCTACAGGCAAGGCTCCCTTTTCAATTCCCTTATACATTGCTGTTTACTGCTGCATTCCCAGTAAATCCCCAGCAGAAAGTTGAGCTTCTCATAGCTGTTCATCCTCAGAAATACAAAATGTTACCCTGGCTATAGAGTCCAGCCCTGCAAAGCAGCACAGCCTTTCTCCAGAGCCCAGCATCAGTGTGCCTGGCGTTGAGGGACACAAAGCAGCCTCCTGTGCTCAGCGCGGGGCCGAGCGGTGGGCGCAGCGCGTGGGTTACCCCGCACTGCACTGCACTCATCCACCCCGGCATTTCCCCGACACGTGGCTAGCTCCTGCCCTAAGAGCAAACCCACGGCTGCAGTTTGCAGCTGCCTGAAAATTGCTGACACCAGACTGAGGTGGCTCCAGCAGCGTTTGGTTATACACTGCAAAGCTGTGCTTTGTTGCTCCAATTTCCTTCCAACAGTTTACCTCCCCTTCCTCCAGACCAACCAGCTCTTAGGAATGGACTATGTGACTGGCAAATCAAACATTATTATTAATCGCTGTAATTACTTTTCTTGGCCCAATTGCAGAGCCTGGGAAGCTAACCACAGTCTCTAGAGTGCAACCTTAACTACAACATGTTTCTGAGCCACCATTACCTCATTGTTAGTCATGTTTAACCAGAAAGAATTGTGAAACTTCTTTTCCCTGAACCCTCTCAAACCACGTATGCTGCACAGATCAGTGTGAGAATCTCTACATATATCTCTCTGCGCTTCCATCTAACAACTGAGTTTGCCAAAACCTCAAGTGTCTGGTTCAGGCTGAGGGATAGACAAGTATTCTTTCTTCCCCTAGTCACAAGTGGTGTGAATGGTTCAAAAACAGCAATGATATAATTTTCTGTCTTTGAATGCCCACAGAAGGAAAAACGTCCTCTTCTGAAAAGCATCAGTTACAGGGTAATTAATTGATGACTGTGAGGTCACCGAACAGAAAATGTATTGAAAAACACTGTGCCTCTCAGCACACTCCCTGCTTCTCATGTCCATCACCAGCTCCTCATGTTCAGTGTGAGAGGCCAGGGCATGGTCCCAGCACTTGTCCCTTGTCCCTTGTCCCTTGTCCCAGGTATTCCTGCCCAACCCATGCATCATTCTGAACAAGCATGTGACTATCCCAAAACCTAATTTTTTGAAGGGTTACCTGTCTCTTGACTCAGTGAGTTGATTTCACCTTGCCACCATACAGGTGCTAGTGTCAGCAAGAGGCAAGGAGCAGGAATAAGTTCAGGTGAGAGTGAGGTGGAGGAGACCTTTTGTTTCAGGCCTCATTTTACACATTGTTTTTCTTACATATTTACTATACTGTGTATTACTTAAAAGTAAACGTAAAAGTAAAAAGGAAAACTTTTGTGGCTGCACCTTCTATCCCTAGGACATCAGAATCTTTTCTTAGATCAGTCTCATTTCTTTTCTGCAGGGACTCACAAAACTATTTTACAGGTAGGAATGCATCTATGTTTTCCTGTTGCACAGTATGACCTGAGACAGATGAAACACTCAAACCTGCCTTTGGCTCAAGCAAAAATTGTACCTGAGGTTGTCCACATTATAACAGAAAAATTACAGACGTGGTAACATCACAGCCCTTCTCAATCACCCAATGAATGTGGTTGCCATATGGTTATGAAAGTGACTGGCATTTTTCAACCTCTGCTCTTCAGCTAAGAGCTACTTTGCAGCCTGAGTGAAAAGGGCTGATGATTATAGAGGCAGCTGAGTTACGGAGAGGGAGGGAACAGCTCAGGCACATTTTAGCCAGAATTTCTTAGCAATCATCATCAAGCAGAAGGAATTCTGGTTCTCATTGTCTTTGTACAAGCAGGGGTAGGGAGGTTAGTTCTAATTGCCAGCTACCTGTGAACGCTTGAATTAAGCCACAGCAGCCACTTGGGGTTTTTCAGACTTGAGTGAAATGGCAGGAGAATACTGCAGAGGCAGAGGACTTCTCGCTGTCCATGGGTAAAATCAAGTGACAGGAGGGCAGAGAGACACCCTGGCCAAAGCAGCAAGATAGGAACAGCTTAGTCCTTCCTGTGGCAATGCCTTGCACCCATGGCCAGGCACCCTGAGGGAAAAGCCTGGGGCTTTGCAATTATTAGAATGGCCCTTCAGCTTTAGGGCTAACCTGTAGGAGAAGTGCAGCCACCATCACCAAAGAGTTGTGAGCAGAGAAAAGGCACACGGTTCTGTGCCCAGTACAGTGAACTCATTCATGCACTTGCTAAAGGTGCCTCTGTTGGGACTCTGAACTCAGTGCAAAAGGCTGTTACTGTTTCCCCAGTTACAGAGAGCTCTACTGAGCAATCACATATTCAAAACAACTCTTTCTGCCATGCTTGTGCACTCTGCTGCCAGGCACAAATGATACCATGGTGGCATGGGATGTATGTGAAAGTGGTGGACAATCATCCCTCTGTAAGAAAGATGTATCCATAGCAGAGACAGAGCAGCAGTTGTTCCTGTGTTCATAAGGGACAGTGAAAAGATTTGAATTAATCATGGCCAAAGAGCAGGTAAGTGACAATACTGAGAATTTTCATGACTACTTAAATGGGACAAGAAAATGTGCTAGTTTGACCTTTTGCAAAAAAACCAATGTAGACCTGAATGTCTAGTAAAGATCCTTCTGGCCTTGACCTTTTTTTTAGAGGTGTAAATATTACTATTTAGTTTCTAAAACTTGAATTAAAACACTGTGATTGCTGATAGGAAAAATGTGTTTCTAATTATTTACAGGCAGGAAATTTTATATGCAAGAAGAGAACTTAATGATGAAAATCTGGCCCTAGAAAAATTAATAATGAATGCTCCAGTCAATATTTCCCAAACATTTCTCTGCTGCAGCGTTGGCCAAGCTTTTCTGTTTTAACAGTTGCATTTTGGTCAGGCACGTGTAAAAGTACATTTTGCACTAAAATGGAACTTTTGCTAAAGTGCAGCAGAAGAAACCAGCTCTGACATTTTTATGATCCCCAAACACAGACAGCCATTCAGACTACAGATACAGGAGTCATCATTCATATAGTCTTAGCTGCTGTTTCTGTTTGGTTTTCTGCCATGACTGTGAGGGAATCTTGCTTTTAGCAAGTTCCCCATCTAACAAGATTCCCAGCCAAGACCTTGACCATGGTTGGGAGAGCATTTTGTGTTCAGGCACCTCTGATTTGAAGAACCCTGTTGTAAATTCACAGCATCCAATTCTTGACTTTTTTTTTTTTGCTGTTCCCAAATCCTGACAGACTCTCAGTGAGAGGATATGCACATACACCTGGTACACACCTTGACGAGGCTTTCTGTCAATTGCCCTTGAAATTCCTACTAAGGTAAGTCAGTGGGAAGACTGACAGCAGAGCACACCACCAGAAAACTCCTTGTTCTTCCCTCAGCCAGTCATGTTGTCATGTCCTCAGTGTCTCCAGTGAGGGCACAAGGGAAGCTGCAGGCACCTTATGCTGCAACTTCTCCTTTCCTCCAAGGACTGTCACTTTCAGCAGCCCTGTGCAAGGGAGGAATACAGCCCATTAATTAATTTATCAACATTTACATGGCAAATATTATCTAATTAAATAACACCGCTTCTTTCGCATGTACTGCATATCTCTAGCAAGAGTTTACTAGCTGGATAAAATATCTCAAAGGAGCTTAGGAGTTTAACTTTCTAGTCAGTCATTCCATTTGGTGTTATCTATGTTTATTTTTTCTCCTCCACCTACAGATACACAAAGCAATGAAAACAATCTGCAAATCCACATACTTGCCTTTTGCCTTAAGACAAATGTACAGTTATTAAAACAGTTATCAGACACTTACAATCTAAGTGTTGCTAATGGATTTTTTTTCTCCTTCTCCTTTCCACTCTTCATAACTTATGCAACATTTGTTCACAGAAGTGCAGCTCTGGCTGATGTAGCAGCATACAGAAACCAACTTACCTGAAGCACTATAATAACTGATCTTTGGGGAAATCCCACCATGAAAGGAGCCAAGATTAAGAAAAGCAGAAGTTTAGAAATCTGGACTGAAATGAATCCAAGGAAAACATGCATACACCAGCTACTTCGTTTCAAAGGAGGCAGGTGGCAGGCTTACATCCTCCTGTTCTTCAGACACCCATTTCCTTTTGTGGTCATTTTTCATATGAGTCTCTTCCTTTTCTTGCAAGGCAAAATCTGAATATATTCTTTCTGTACTGTGCTTGCAGTTTCCAACTCAGCTTACACATAAAATAATTCAACCGCAGCTTCCTACATTCCAAGTTTATCTTGCTTCTGCAATCTCTTTCCTCTCCTCTCTTTTGGATACTTCAGCATCAGGAGGATGTGGGCAAATCAAAGGGAACTGAGAGAAAACAAGCTGAAGGAATTAAGAGATTGAATTAAGGCGCATTAAAATCTGGGTAATTTATGACATAGTGAAATGTAGTATCTGTCCAACATTCACGTATTTGGCATGAAACAATAATTGAAAGATTCTATCCTAGACTCTCAGTGTCTTAGCACACTGTTAGCAGTACAACTCAATCACAGATGTATTGAACAATCAGTTCAGGAGAGTTGAGTCAGTCAAGCACACATAAAAACCTTCTTCTACTTTTCTAGTGCTAGGAAATACATGTTTATCACTTTATTATTCTTAAAATTCTACCAAGCAGTTCTTCTATATGGCCTGAGGTGATTAAATTCCAGTTATTTGAGACCCAAGGAAAATCAAATGTACTGTCATTTAAATATTGCAAGAATTCAGGAAGGAGAACAAATACTGAAATTAGTAAGTGAAGGTAGAGCTGGGGCTGGACTAAAGGAAAAGAATGTCACATAAGGATATCAGAAACTCAAATCTTAATAATGAGATAATCATCAAGAAAAGATGTAATTTGTCATGAAAATACTTTAAACTTGAAAATTTTGAACTGGAAAAAACTGAAATTATAAATGCAATGCAGGATTTGCTATTACTTTATTATTATTTCTATTGTTTTTAACAGTACAAAGAAAGGGCAGGGTGAACAAAGAGTGATTATTCAAATGACTGCTTCATATGCAATAAAAAGTAAGGTCCATAATTTGCCAAAGGATAAATTCAATGCTTTGAAAGTTGTTCTTAGTTCTAGGTCATTGGCTTTACTATGACTGCATAATAGCAGGGGCAGAAATAGATGAGGCTCATGTCTTCAGACAGAGCACACATATTTTGGATGTATATGTTCATCTCTGAGGACAAGGAAGCTATAATGTTATTGTAATTATGGGTTGTGTAAGCCTTACTCAGCTTCGTGATACACAATATACACTTATGTAGTTGGATAATAAAAGGTCATGTCTTATTTGTGAAAAACACCTTTTGCTTTAGCCTAGAGAGGTACTCACAAGAACAACCTCTCAGATGCTCTTGCAAGTATTCATGCTACATCTCAGTGGATAGAGATGCTGCATTATATCCTAAGGCAGTGCCATTTCAGCACAGAAATCTCAAGGAAGAAATGAGTCATATCTAAAAAAAGCGAACCAAACCCAACCGTTCCATGTGTTGCACAGCTAGTGAAGGCTTGGTGCTGTTGGATTTGTATCCTGTGTTCTCCAGTATTTCCAGTACCCTACATTTCTTCTTAACCTCACACCTTCACATCCCTAAATCTTCCCCACAAGTGCAATCCCAAAGCACTAGTGTGTGGTATCTCCCAGTACTTCCATGTCGTGTTCCTTCATTGGCTGCAGCTGCCTTCAATGTCCCTGCACCTACTGAGCTCTCTGGTGCTTCCAGAAGCTTTCCTCATCCTCTCTGCTCCCCATGATGCTGCTCTCTTGCCTCACAAAGTGGGGATTGCCCACTACAACAGTTTGAGACATTTCCTTTTATCACTAAGGAGCCTTTGCCAGACATTGCAAGTAGGCAGGGGATGGAGGGATTGATAGTGCAGCACTTCATCCTCATTCACTGCCAGCACCTCTGTGGCCAGAAGCCCAGACAGGCAGGGTGGATCTCTCACTACTACAGCACAGCTGTGAGCAGGCTGATCTGGACTGAACTGTTTCTTCTGAATAGGATCTTTCTGCATTGGCAAACATCAAATTTGAATACACCTGATATCTCTGAGACATTTAATCCTTTGTCAAATTTGCTAAAATTTCATCACAGCTTCTAAAGTTCCTGAGTGAAGACATGAGTAGATAGACAGATGGACACAGACAAACAGCTCTGTTTGCACATCTCATCATATTTCATTAGACAAGCAGGGTAAAAAACTAAGAAGTTGAAAAAACAGCACTGCCTCTATCTCACCAAAGCAGCAACTGAAACAATATAGGATTTGTCACGCCTGTTTCTCAGGAAAAAAAGGCTTACTTCCATAATTAGTTCTATGCTTGCTGGACCAAAGCATGAAATCATATTTTTCTGATCCAACTTATCTGGACATCATTGTCTCCTAATTTTATTTTTCTAATTTTCTCTTCTGAGGGAACTCAGGTACACACACTCCCGCGCACCTAAAATGCCTATGTCTCACTTGCTTGGTCAGTAATTTAGCATAGTTATTTAAGAACTAATTGGAGATTATTTTTTTTCCTCAGGAAAGCAAAACTATTTTCAACATCATAAAAATTTTAAATAATCCAGGTTGGCAATTTTAAGTTATTACTGGATTCATTAGAGCTTCAATATCCTACCTACTGCTGAGCTGCTGACAGAGGAGATTTAGCTGAAATCAGTGGATCCAATTAGAGCCAGGGGTTCACACATTGAGCACTTCCAGAGTACAAATTATTGGTGACATTTCTAAACAGTGATTGACACTGAAGCCAGCACAGGTTTCTTATACTGCAATGGAATATTATGAAAAGGACTGAACTTTGTAACCTTTCCATGGTACTGGCAAAAAAAAAATCAACTTCCACTTATTTGTTATCCTTTATTTTTCAGCATAAGCTTTTTTTTTTTTTTTTCCCCAGAACAGCTGGACAGTCCCAACATAAATGAGGATTCTAAGTTGTATTAAAATTTATCAAGGCTGTGGTTGCAAAGGGCCACCCTCAGACATGGGGATTGTTAGATTTACCTCTGTGCAGAAAAATCAGCCTACTACACAGATACTAATAGTTGCTTAAGTCTCCATTATCAACCCACTATTGTGAATAAGAATAGGTGACATGGTCTGTGTATACTCATTTTCATCTCTTATACAATGATTTCCTTGGAATATTTTTCTAATCTAATTAAAATTCATTTTGCTATGTCATTTATTAGCCCAACTGATTCCCAATTATATCTCCTTGCAAACCTTGTCTCTGTTAGAATATTATGAGTGCATTTAAAATATAAATAATTAATAAGACAAGCGTGCCTTTCTTATCATGGTCTGTGTGTTATCAACAGACTCACAATTCACGTTTGGTGCTGCAATCACTTTGCTTCCAGCAGCCACTCAAGTGTCAGTCCTTCTGGATGCTATTGCAAGGGAAGAGATTTAACCATCTTGGATGTTCTACATGGTAAGATAAGGAGGCATGCATGTGTGAGAAGTCAAGGTCAATTACCTCAGTATGGTTTTCCTGTTATTGGTATAAAAAATTGTCAAAAACTTAGGCCCTGATCCTGTAATTATTTTATGTGCAAAAATCATACGGACATCAAAGTGAATTAGTTCAGCACTGAGAGGGAGTGCAAGATCAGGCATCCAGCAAAATGTTTAATATTTCAAGTGTATCATTCTTCACAATACTGCTCTGTCAAAGTAAATGAAGCAGAGAAATGTACATTGGGGAAAAAAAATCAACCAATTCCATTTCCACCTTCCCCATATAAATAAATACTAAAGATTCCAAGACATGAAAGAAAGCCCTGAGGAATAAAACCTGATTGGTAAAGTTTTGCCTAAGGTGTTGAAATAGACACCACAAAATACATGTTCAGTCACTGAGTTTCCACTACATTCCTCATTATAACTGCAACTGGCTTATTATTCATTAGAAATAACACACCCTATGAATTTATCATAATATTATTTATACAGTAGAGATGATCACCTAAGGCTGATGGCATTTGTTTATGTTTTCCACTGTATGGCCAAAACTTGATATAGCAGGGGCACATTTCTCATTTGCAAACTGGCCAACAACAACTACAACAACAATATTAATAATAATAACAACCATAATAATAATACTTTCTGTTCTAAAGTCTCATTCTGTCTGAGTCCGTAAAAACATCACTCTTTGTGAGTATAAGCAAAGCAAAAAGTGGTTCTCAGTTGCATCAATTCCATGTGTATTGCAACAGAAACACAAGGTAAGATGCCACAACCAAAGACATAATTGAAAACCGTACAGAAAGGCCCAATAAACCTGAATGCAATGCTGCTGTCAGTTGTTTACCCCAAAGGAAGTTGTGTCCTTCACGAACAGCAGAGCTGAGGAACATCTGTCAGTCATGCATCGGTGTCCCCATCTTCCCTGTCACTCTGTGTAGTCTGTAGTACTACAAAAAAGGTTTCAGAAAATTCTGTTGGTCTGCTTCTAAAACACTTGTATTAGTCCTAAAGTGTTCTCAGTGTATCAGCACAGTCTTTCTGGATCAGCCAAAACAATGATCCTGTCAGTGGAACAGCAATACTGAACAGGGCTCTAAGATAAGGTAGTTGGGTTCATATTTAGCTAAAGCCCAGGTTCACCACTTTCTTCCCCCTTTTTGTAGCTCAGACGCTTGATCCCTCTGGCCTAGTGGGTCTCACAAAATTGTATGTTCTTCAGTATCTCCTCCATAATTCTTTCTATTACAGCCTTCAAATATATCAGAGAAAATACCTTTGGTTTTGTCTTCAAGCTTTTTGCAAATTTGACTAATTGCCAGTTCTCTCCTTCAACATTGATGTATTTCCTTCCTTATTCCCTTAAAGACTCTTACGTCCACACATTCCTAGCTTACAGATCTCTCACATGATAGTTGACTGCAATCTTCTATATACAAATATCCTGATAGAAAACAGAGCGGGGGGGGTCCCCAGGATCCTATTACTCAATATCCACCATTCCATCTGGGACGCAGAAAATTCCTAAACACTGTGTTTTGTTGCCTAAAGATGCTTCCAATCTTCCTAGCTGTAGCTGCACTACTGAACAAATAAGTTCTTTACTGCCAAAAAGCCCAGCCAAAAGTAACTGTCCCACAGACTCTTGGTTGAACTTGGACCAAACAGTGGCATGAGAACTCTATTGCAGAACTCTGCAACATCTGACCACTGCTGCAACTTTCAGAGGTTGTGTCTGTCAGATTATATGTTTCCTTTTTCAAATCCCTTTAAGATGTGCATGTTTAAAAGACATCTCCTTGTTACAAACTACCCTTACACCCAGTTATGTTACCCTACCACCTCTTGCTGCTAAACAATTGCTAAGCCCAGAAGAAAGACCTGCCAGGCTGCCAATAGGAAAATAATGTTTTTCTTAATCAGCTCTTTTCTCATATTCTGTCATATTAGAGTGGCTGCATAACACTGTCTCTCTGCAGAGCTCTGCTGGAGGCAATTTGATTCCTGAACTGACCATCAAAATTGGCTTCAGCAAACTCCTGAAGCATCTGCTCTTTCTTCTCCCAGGAGCCACCTGCATTCAGTTGGACAGGCAGAGGTTTTTCAGGTTTGCTCAGGCTTGGACGCAGAAGACAGCAAGGAAAGGGAGAAAATAGCCTTTGCTGGCTCACTTCCTTCTCCTAACACATTCCAGACCCCACCATTTTCATTTTAGCAGCTCCTCCCTTCTACTGATCCAGGCAATGCTAGACCTTTCACCTCTGGAGGCCTCTGCACAGAGGCTTCAAACACAGAAAGAAAATTCCGTTCCAGGATAGAAGTCAAGTCCACAAGGCCAAAGAGATGTTCTGCTTGTCCAGCTTCTCTACATTCTCAAAACACTTGGCCAATCTTCATCTCCTAGATTCTCTTTCTCCTTCCAGCATGAGAGTTCATCTTCCCAGGTCACATACAGGAAAGCTCTACTTACACCACAGAGACATTTTTACTTCTCCCATGGCTATGCTCTGTAGTCTTCTGAGAACAGATAGGAGCTCACAATGTACTCCAAGACAGCAGCTGCTTTTTTTATAGCAGAATGTATTCTCTGGGCTTTGGCACGGGACTAGCCACATCCTCAAAGCTTACAATCATTTTGGAGCAAAAGCAGAGTTTGTTCCCACAGACCTGCAGTAGATATTCTGGAAATATCCCTCTGATCTACTCATTCTCCCATGCTGTATTTTCCTCAGTCTGTGGGTTGTTGTTTTTTTTTCTGACAGTTTCATAATTCTTTTGTGGGAAACCTCCCAAGTCCTGAGACCTTATTCCAGCTCCAGTATTTTTCCCAGATATAGTACAAACTAATGCCACAACTAATGCCAGTTAATAGGTTTGTGAAAGTCCAAAGACTTTCCTACATTTCCTTGTTCTAGGAAATATATTTAAAAAAAAAGAAAATCCATTTCTCCCTGCAGCTGCATCAGTGTTTAATGTTTCAGAGGATTTCAGTGACCAAAGCTCCAGAGCTTCACTTCTCTCCCTTTAAAGGAAAGCAGACAATTGATCTGAAAAACTGTAGTCCTTATTTATAAGTCTGTCACATCCATAATACCTACCCATCCCAAGAATCTGATATTGCTTTAATTGTGGTCACGGATGGCCCTCTCCTTTCCAGATCTGTTTCCCTTAGCTGTTAATCCAATAGCATCACACTCTGATGTGCTCTGTTCCCTCTCATCTTCATTTCCCTAGGCCACTTTCTGGAACTGTAAAGGACAGAATTTCCATGGCCCAGAGATTAGAAGACTCTTGCAGGGTGCTTAGAGTAGTCTGGTTCAGGAAGAAGGAATTAAGGAATTAATTAGGAATTAAACCTTTCCTCCTTGCAGTCTCATTATGAGTACAGCCACTTTTCCCTATGAATATTTCTAATCATACAATCATAGAATATCCTGAGTTGGAAGAGACCCACAAGGATTATCAAATCCCAACTCTTATACTTTCCTTCTCAGAAGAAGGTCACTTACATGGCCAATCTTTTATTCAGTGATCTTCTTTGCTAGGTGTGTGATGGAAGAGTCCCTCTAGTCATCGCACACAAAAATAAGTTCACTGTTCAGACCAGTATTTTAACAGAACTTTCATATTCAGGAGCTCTGGCAGTCAGCAGACTCTCATAAACACTGACATAACTCAATAATTAAGCAGAATATTGAGTTAGCCAAAGAAAACCAGCAGTTTTGTGGGGGCTTTGTGAGTTAAAAAGCCTCAGTGAAGAGTCCAGAGATGCCAAAGTTAGTGAAAACTGGAGAAGAAGAAGGGATGGATGCTCAAGGCACAGGACCCAGAAGCAGGGAGAACAGGGGAGAAGGCAGGGAAATAATCCGTCCCTCTTGTAGCAGCAGGAGACAAGTCAGCCAGCTCTGTTGTCCTGTTATCTTCCCCTCAAGAGGCATTTTTGGCGTGTTTACCACCAACCCTCACTGGCTGAGGAACTGGGATGGGGTAGTTGAGGAAGAATACTGTTGGTCAAGACAAAAAAAATGTCCTTATGATGTAGCTGTGAGGTCGTCACTCAACTGCCAAGAAATACCACTTCAGATGTTGTGATTTCACTGTTCATTAAAGCACTTGAAGAAAATGCCTACTTCTGAAGTTGTGAGTGAAATTTCCTTCTGGACAAGAGGTCTGACTTCACTTAGTTTGGACATGTTGAAGTAGGTGACCTGGGAAGTGCATTTACACCCCTGCTCAGTGAGTAGCAGTTAGGCAGTAATTGTGCCATGTGCTGTGGAGGTGACTGGCCCTCCACCACCAACAGCCAGTAGGCAGATTGCACAACGGCATATTTCATTTTATTGGAAAAGACTTCTGAATAACAAATACGTTAATGGGATCCAGAATCAGACTTTAACTTGCAAACAAGGCAAAAAAGCTACATTTGCTGAGTAGTTTATTTCCAATAAATAATTTAACCTCTTCCAATAAAAAGTTCTGCATTCTGAAGCAGAGAATTGGCTTTGCAGAAATCATTCCCGGTGCAGCACTTGTTCAAAGTCATCTCTACTGGATTCTGGAGGGCAGTATAAGTTTCAGGAAAATAGTTCAGATATCCTGCGAAATGTTAGTTGCAAATTCTCAGCTGCAAAATCTCCTCTGCTCTTTGAGCTCAAGCTGTACATAAAGTAATGAGAGCTTCAGGCATCTCCTTCTCTCAAAGCTGTAATTTATGTCAATTGATAGGAGGGAATTAGCGCAAAGCATAAATTATCCTTTCACTACACTACTGCTTTCCAAAATTTATATTTCAACAATCCCAGTAAAGACCTTGGCAATACAAAAGTCATTGAAATTATATTGATCAACAAGTGATAAAAGAATCCTTAAAGAATAACAACATAAATCCAGCATGTTTAAAATATCTACAGGAAAGCACAAGACTTCTGAATATATGCTTACTCTTTCCAAGATTTATTTTTCCTTTGTCCTTAAAGAAATTCAAATTAATTATAAAAATGAGGACATTCCTAATGGGATTTTTACTGAAATGTTACAAGGCTTAATTTGTGTGAAAGTACCAACAAGTTTATTCATTTTGTAGGAGTGTGGAATTTGCTTCACATAATACTCAGGACTTAGCTACAGCTTTGATAGAAATGTTATTCGGTAATTATCTGCTCTTCCCTCGGGGACAAAGTAATTAATCCTGTTCTGCAGTTCACAGCATATTCTGTTTTTACACAAATAGGAAGGATGAATTTTGGAAGATTATGATCAATAGTTACTTTATTGACAACCAATAACTCATCATCCTGACAGCTCCATGACTTTTAAAGAAAATTCAGGAACACAGAAGTCAAACTTCACTTCTTAACCTTTTTATTTGTATATTGGGGGGAGAGAGCATAAATCTAAAGGAAAATAAAAAAATTTAAAATTAGGTTTCATGAAAGAATTAGATGACACTTTGTACATAAACAAAGAAAATTTATTAATTGTTTTTGCAGACATTTTTTGCCTGCAACAAGGGAAGTTGCAGCGAGGCTATGGGGGAAAGGGGTCACCTCTAGGGATTCTCGCAGAAGATCTGACTCATTCCCTGTCCCAGATACCACAGCCTGGGCAAAGCATTTTGGCTAGAGAGTTATGATTTCCTCCATGGATTTTTAATGAACAAAATCTTCTGGTACAGATGCAAAAATACAGCATGGAATTCCCGTTTTTCAGTCTAGCCTATCTCTTGACAGATCCAATGAAAAGTTCATCACAAAAAGCTCTCCTGTATAAACAACTGTTGCCTCCAGGAAAGGTCGCGTCTTCTCCTGCATGTGATGAGCTCTGTAATATAAACATGACTATCATTTTTTGGGGTTCTGTTTTCCCAATTGAAAATTATTGATAATGATTATGGTAATAGCATTTTCTACCCAACAGGAAAGTTTTGTCCACAAATGTATTAAAATTGTCAAAAACACAATAGCTATAGGAAAACAAATACCGATACCATAGCAAGGAGCTAGGAACTTACTGTTCTTATGTTTTCACTGTCCAAAAACAGTCAGGTCTGAAACAACTGAAATTCTCATTTATTCCATCAGCAACTAAGGGACTTGGCACTAGCCACTGAATTGGTGCTGGCCTAAGTCAGTTTTAAAAAGCTTGTGGATGTAATCTGCCAATAAGCCAACAATTAGGTGTTTTACAGGAAACTATTCCATTGACAAAAATTAAGCTTAGGAAGAAGGAATTGGAGGACTGGAACTGGCTGCATTTCACAACAGTGCTGGTAATAAATCTTGACAATAAAAGGGAATGAAATACTTAAGCCAGAAAAGTGAAATCACTAAAAATAAAACTAGAGTCAAATTACATTCATCTCCCAGATCTCATTCGAATATCTGACTGGAAAAATTTCCTACCACAAGAGCTGCAACATCCCAAGAGATCTGCCTCTGCCTTCACCCATGCAACTCTGCCAATCCAGAAGACAAATAATGAGTGGTGTTCCTTTCCTCATTATGTGTGCTTCAGCTTGTTGTCAAGATAAAACACTCAATGTGGATAAGTAAACAGTAGTCATGTCCAGCAAAGATGCCCCTCGAGGATGCTGTCCAGACTCAGAGAGGCATTAGTGAAAGAAAGAAAACCAACAAACCAACAAACAAACCAGAACTACCAGACTATCAAAGGTCTGAAAAAACCTTTCCAAGCCCAGACCACAGAACGCCCCTGTTTTTCCACACAAGGCACAGCCTGGCTCTGGCAGTGCAAACACCCACTCTTGCTTCAGACAGCCAGGGACTCAGGATGTGAGTAGTCCTTGTGCTCATCACACAAGTATTAGCACCTTTGGGTAAAACAAGCCTGGTTCTTTCATCACAAGCAGGAAATAAACATTGTGCCAATCAACAGGAGAAACAGAGCTTCAGCCAGCCTCTGTTTCTTCTCCCCTGTCTTCTGCCTGTCTTATCACTTATCTCACCCAAGGCCAAAGCCCATAACTTGCCCTAAGATTGCAGCATGAAGGTGGCCACTGTCTTCCTCCTCCTACTTTATCACTCCTTCTCCTGAACATGAAGTACCGTGAAGTTTCTTCAAGCACAGGCTCCCTGCAGCATCCTGACATGCCCTGCCCAGGATACACACGTCCTGCTGTGTGCCAGATCTCACTGTGCTGAGCTCACCCAGTTAGCACCACAGGATCTGATCCCCATAAAGCAGCCCAGCACAAAGCCAGTGTCTCACTTGGTTCACACAGTAGCTTCCTCAGGATTAGTTATCACTGCACTCAGCCTCATTAACATGCCATTCCTTGTTACTGAGAAGCAGGGCTAATTACTGTGGATGCAACCCTGGCTGATAAAGCCAAAGTGTCTTGCTGTTCTGGTGCTATTTTAGTTGTTACCAGTCTGAGATTATCCACAGCACCCTATACTGAGTACAGTGAATGAAATGAGGAATAATGAGGTGAAAAAATCTTCCTTTGCCTTTTTTCATACTTCAGCAAAGGTTTGGGTCATACTTGATTTCAATACAGGTTGAAGGTTGGGGTCAAGTTTCACTGGGGACAGCTCAACTCTTTCTATCCTAATTGCTCAAGCCTACTTTTCATGATTAATTGTCTCATCAGTGCTTCAAGGTCTTCAGGGATTTTGGCAAAGATGACAGTGTTATCAGCTGATCTAATGTGGCTTAGGTGTTCCCATTTATCATGATGCCCTTTCCCTCTCTATTCAAGGTTTTTATAAACTTTTCCAACCATGAGGTGAATTGTTGCAGTGTGACAATATCGTTTTGTCTACTCTATTCTTTCATTTGATCTCTTCACTTTTCTTGTCAATGCTTAAATGTCACTGCAACACACTGTTCATGTGCTCTGGGATTCTGAGAAAACCTTCTTCTTATTCAGTGTTTCTCATGCTGACTGTGTCCAGGTTTTTTGTGTGTACACCGTTTCCATTACACACCTCATTAGGGGCGTGCACCTGCTCCCATCAAAGCCAATGGCAAAATTCCCACTTACTTCAGTAAAAGCAGGTTTGGACCTAGCGGTATGCCAACTGATAAATTAACTTTCAGACAAAACCCAAAGAGGTAGGAAATTTTCCAGGATTATGTTTTGCCATTTGAACAAAGGGAGATTTTTGTAATTGAAGTTGTCAATAACTTTTCTGTGTATAAAAAATAGCTCCTTTAATCACTGCTGAAGACCTGAGTGAAAATAGACTCTCTAACAATGTTAATACATGAAATAGAGTCCAGTAGCTTTTTCATAAAGAGAACTACATTAATGTAGACACCATTAATACTGTAGACTACAATTGCTTAAGATGGAAAATGATACCTGATTTTTGAAATTAATTGAAGCCCATTGCCAAATGAGCAATACAGGATATTCTCCAAGTAACATCTCTGCAGTAAATTGCAACTAAATACAATGAAAGAACATAAGGAGAAACATAAAATATTATTTTGGTCTCTGTGGCAATTATCAAAGAAAGCATGTATTATTTTTTGAGAGGTTAGGGACATGGAATAAAAAATTGGGGTTGATATGCCTTTAGTGTTATTCTACCATGATTACTATTTTGACATTGTGGAGATGCTTCTTCTATGAGAGGTAGAGTGAGATTGCAGCATGCAGCAGTTAAAAATAGAAGATAAGCTTCATCTTCCTTTACAGTCAACATCAGTCTCTCATTTCTGTGACCTAGGGTACCTTTCCCCAAGCATTCAAACAAATCAGGACATGTTTAAAGTTGGTTTATAAAATAAAACACATGATCTACATTCTTTCTGAAGTGGAGTTATTGTATTAATTGAAAATTTTCAGCAGATCAATAGCTGATTGAATTGAATTTTCTGAAAGTCAAAAAAATTTTATACTAGTTCTTGTTTGACCCACAACTGCCTACATTGTCAGTTTTTGATCCCAAACATGAATTTCTACTTTCACTGGCTGCAGAACTGTAATATAGATTAATGTCCACTGAGCTATACTTTGAGATGAAATTAATCTCTCTCATGATGTAAACCAAATTTAAGTCCTAGCCTCCAGAAATTGCTCCATTAATGAATTTCTTCACTAGTCCTTCATCAGAAATAACGAACCCAGTCTGAAAATCTTTAATCCAATTCCCATGGAGCTCACTAAAAAGCTGGAAGTTTCTCTAAGTGAACTATAGGATCAAATATATTCTTTGTATCACTGCAGTGAATTTTATCCATCAGTGAATTTTATCCATCAGCTTGTAGCTCCTCTGTGTTGATGATACCTGTGTGTTGCCCAGAGCATATCATGCACAGGCAAAAAAGGCAGCAGAGGCAGAACTGAAGGAAACTCTGCTTGGTGTTCAGCAAGTATCAGATAAAGCAGCATAATCTTACTCCTTGTCAGCATTGTACAGCCCCCAGGCTTCCCTCTACCAGAGAACCTTTCCCTCAAGACTGGGAGGTCAGTTTCCATGACTGCACATCACATACCTTTTCTACTCTATATCATGCTTCATAGTGTTTATTACGGAGTGCCTCAGATATCAATTGCACCAGGTAAAAAGTCTGAATCCTAGTCTCGATGATTTGAGCGGTAATAGCCATGGAAAGTGTGAAACAGATCTTCACCCCACCCCGCTAGTCATACCATTCATTAATGACTTGATCAGTGCTCTGGGACAGTAAAGGCTTTCAGAAGACTACAGCCCAGCTTCCTTATTTTTGTTTTCATAACAAAAGTCACTGAAGTCTCCTTCTCTTTACTAACAGATACTTGTGGGACGTTAAAACCATGAAAGTCCCATGGATCCCCTCTGTAACGCCCTCCATACGAGGAGCTTATGTTCCATACGAGGCTATTCACTTTGGCTATCAGCTGTGCTGACCTTCCTGAGTCCATTTTACCCTGCACTTGACACACAATACACTGATTCCTTGGCTCCTGAGAACAGGCTAATTGAGAGGGTGTGCTGTATTACAGAACACGATTTGCTTAAAAAGATTACCATCTAGCTCATTAATTTTACATTACCATACCATGCCTCTATTGACGTTATCACAATGCTTTCTACAACTACTTACAGTGATCAGAAAAATGCACAGAGATCACATAGCCATTAAGGTGATGAAAAGATTTTTAGAGCTGTTATTATTAATTTATGTTATAGCGATGCCTCCTGGTCTTGGTCCATACTGGGGCTCACTGTGCCAAGCCAGAAAATGTGTTCCCTTTCCTGAAAAACTTGGAGTCTAATTACTCCTGGAAGTAACAAAGATGACACAAACAAATAGAAACAGGGAAAAAAGCAGTACTTATGACTTGCATTTAAACAAACCAAATATTTACACAACTGGAGACCTTATGTGCATTTTATAAATATACATTATAGAACAGGAGTGAGCAACAACACAGTGGAAGTGATTGGCAAGGGGACAACTAAAAGAAGACTGAGCTGGTGAGAATTTTCATCCTAAAAGGACAGCCTGGGATGGTATTTGAAGGAAAAGAATTCAAATTGATCAGGTAGAATCTGATCTCATCAGTGAAGCCAATGCTGCAGTGTTAGCGTAATTAGATATAATATTTCTGACTAGTGATGGCAATATTATAATAATTTGTGAAGTATCTCAGACAAGGAACTAGATTAAATGAGTATGAAACAGTGTATGTGAGCATCAGTATTCTCAGGGTTTTTCTGGGAGAAGCCAAGGAGATTCTATCAGCAGAGAGTTGAAGGACCCAGGAGAGATCCAGGTCTCTTCAAATGCCCATGCTGACCTGGTCTAAATTAACTGTTTCCATTTTACAAAGAATTCTGAAATTCCAAGTAACACAGCCTTTCATTTCAGAATGAAAGCTTAAGTAGAAATTGCCAAGGAAAATTAATTGTAATAAGATTATGCTTTAAAGAATTAAAGCATTCCATTGAAAAAAAATGATAGGAAATTCTGCGGCACAACCATATGTGCCCAGTACCATCTGAGACACCCACAACAACATTTGGAAGAAGCACAAGCTGTGAGGTACCTGGCATGGCTCTTTTGACTGCAGGAAGTTAAAGGAGTGCTGCAATTTACAGCTGAGTTCGGAAAACTGCTGCCTGCTATTCCACAGCAACGGGTTTGAAGCCATAAGATTGCTGGCTCGGAGAGGAACCTACAAGGCTGCCAAACACAGTGTTGCAGGAGTGAAAAACAGAGCTGAAGTTCTCAGGGTTTCCAGGCTGTGTGCTGCAGAGGCAGGACACCACAGCAGCAAGATTTGCCTTTCCCCGATTCATCACAGTAATCCTTCAAGTGTGCTAGAATCTCCCTGTTATTCCCAGTTTCATCTTTTCCCACTGGTTGTAACAACATCAAAAAGTCCATGGGCGACACAACAGCTTTGAGCTTGGTTGTTGCCTGTCAGGTTAGCATGCAGCCCTGATGCAGAGGTGGTGCTCCTGGGGCTCCTGGGATTCCCAGTTCATAATAGGAACCACTCCATGCTGAAGAATCTCAGCTGAAAAGGAAGATGAGCCTAGACTTCACCTGGAAAGCTGATCCAAGGCTCCTGTGGTTCATGTGTGTATGGTGGGGACACTACAGACTCACAGGAAATCCAGCCCCAGGGCACCAGCATGACAGTTTGTCAAAATGGCAGACTCTGCACAACACTGTTGCTTTGAAGCCTCTGGAAGCCCATAAGATGAGCTGGCAAGAACTCAAGCATGTTGCTATCAGAAATCCACCTGTGTTTCTCTTGTAGTTCAGAAACTACGTATTTCCAGAACACAATCTGGATTTCATAATAGAACTCAGTTGGAAATACCCAATACACTCAAACAGGAAGGTCAAGCAGTGAAGATAGGAGATAAGGAAAAACTAGACCACTTAATCAGCTTTCCCCTGTGGCTAGATGTAAGCAATAAAAATACAGTGAAATAACCTAGAAAGGACCAACAGAAAGGAAATACATATATTTAAAACTACTATTCATCCTTACAGCTTTTAATACTTAGAAAAAACCCAACAGCTTTATAGTTCTACCATAAATTCTTCCTGCAGTACAATCTGGGGCATTGCACAGCACTAGCTTACCCACAGTACCTTATATTGGGTTTTATTTTCCCTTTGCTAATATGGTTTCTACTCAGAAGTGATGCAGCTGTAGTAATGCCCCTAAAGACATTTGTCCCTCAGTCTCACAGGCATGGTTTCAATTAAGCTTAATTACAGCCACTGCAGTTTCAGACCAAAGTCTACTTCACACCATGGGTAGCTTCTGTTGCAGGACAGCTCAAATCTGAAAGCTCTACAAGAACAGAAAATCTGCTGCCACTCCAATAGTATTATTTGCAGTCACAATGGGTGAGTTTCCAAGTTTTTTTTTTTAGTACTATTTCAGGCTTATTTGGGGCTTCACTGCTGCAACGTGTAAGCAAGGAAAAGGATGGAGAGAGCAAAAGATGAAAGCAGATCTCCTGAGGCAGACTTTTATCATGAATCTCACCATCTCTGATGCTTTTTTGGAAACCCCAGCTCCTGCTGTCAGTTGATTATAAAGACCAGATTCCTTTCTTCTTAAAAAAAAAAAAAAAAAAAAAAAGTTATTATCACTGAAAATTACAGAGAAAAGTCACAAAAAACATGACTGAAGTGTTCCTACAGGGCTCCAAGGAGGAGGCAAAGGAAAAGAGTTTAGAAATTATTTCTTTGACAAACTTATTCTAAGCAAAATTCAAGGTTTTGGAAGGACTTTGGACCGTAAACAGGCATCTACAAAAAATGAAGCAAAGTGTAAATCTCATGCCTAAAGGTTTAAGAGTTGAGAGAGTCAATTCTCTAGTGCTGAAAACAGAGGGTGTGACACAGATGCTGGTACAATCATGGTTGATTTGTGCATCTCTTAGTTTGCTCCAAACTTAACTTCTGCACAGTAATCAGCTTGAGGCAAGGCTTGGTACTCTGGGTACTACCAGGTTTTATTCTCACCCCAGAACTTTTTGTTCAGAACCCAAAACCTGCTGGGATGGATTATGTGGATGTTGTGCTCTAACTCTGTGCTCAAACACAGAAAATGGCTTGCAAAAATCTGTGAAGGGAATGCAAATCCACCTCCTGAATAGGCCAGACACATGGCACCCTATTAGGAGCTCTATTTCTCAGGCATCAGACAAGTAATTTTTTTAATTTGTTGATGCCATGCACAGGATCCATATAAAGCCAGGCACAGAATCCAAGAACAAACTGAAAAGGAAAAACAAGCAGCATTTGCTCCCAGCAGCGATTGCAGCCACATGGCAATCTTGGCTGCTATGCAGAAAACATTCATTAGCCTATTTAACCAAAATTAACTATGAAAATGTACTCTGCATTTTCTTCCCTCATGTTGGTAAGGTGTCTTTTAACATAAGTGTTTTCTAACCAATTTAAAGCAATTTTTTCCTGTAAATGGTATCATTATTATCATTATGTTGGGAAAGGTTAGGTCATGATTTTTCTCAGAGTTCTCAGAATCACATTTTACTTGCTAAAATGCCAGAAAAAAACCTCATACTTTAGATTCACTGAGATGCAATAAATTAACATCAAGAAATAAAGCAGAGAGCATCCTAATGGACAAAACAGAAGCAATAAACTGTAGTTAGAGATAAATAATCCCACAAATGCCTTTCTTCTCAGTGATATCAAATCAATATCCCTGATTCAACAGCAAATATTTCCAATGACCTGACCTGACCATGTCTCACAGCATGGCCCTGACTTCCCCAAAAAGAGAAACAAAGGTGTTGTAAGTTACAATCCTGAGTTTAGGTCACTGAATCTAAGTACCTCTATGCCAGTGTTTGCACGCTTCCTCTCCATCTCTAAAATGTGATCAATCAATACATCTCTCCTTGGGAGACTTAAGATCTATATGTAAAACTGTATTTACCTCCCTATGTACACTTCAGTTGCAAATGTATGTATACATATACATACTTGAATGGTGCCGTTTTGTAAAAAGAGCCTTTTGTAAAAAGAGCCTTTGTTTCACAACCCTGCTGAAGGGTGTTGAGATTTTTGTTTCAACAGAGTTGGGGCCTCATCCTTTCCACTTGGACAACCCCTCCTGTGTCATAAGAGAACGTAAAAACACTTGTGCAGAACCAGACTGATGGTTCATCTAGCTCAGCATCTTTTACCTAGCAGTGTAGCAACAAGGCAAGCACAAAGTGACACTTGCCCAAAATACAATCCAGCAATTTGGAACACACAGCTTCCTTAGCAGATGATGTCTTTGAACTTACTAGCCCTCTCACTATATATTTTTGTAGTTGCTTTTTGAACTCCATAAAATTTTATCATCTGCAATATCCTGTGGCAAGAAATTCCATAGCTTATGGGCAGGCCATGGGGACTCTCCTCTTTTATGCTGAACTTTTCAACTACTAACTTGTAGGTATAGATGTTCTCCAAGTGCTTGTTCTTCAAGACATCCATGCCCACCTTTTCTATGCCTCTCATGATTTTATACACATTTTTCATTGCCAATCTGAGGTGGCTTTATTGCCATTCAAAGTGTTACATGGATTGGATACTTAGTTTAAACTTAAATGGGGGAACTGAGATTGTACATATTATTCAAGGAGCAGACAAAAAATGAATTTATACAGTAAATTAATATTTTCTGGGGTTTTTTTTATCATTTTCCTAGGATTTCTTAACACTAGATTTGGTTTTACTATTAATGAACACTGAGCTCATAACCCGCAATTTCTTTCCTAAATTCCTCAGAGTTCATAATTTTATAGGTGAAGTTAGATTTTTTTCTTTTGTTCATCACTTCACATTAACTATATTGAATTCTTGTGCCATTTTATTGTCTAATTGTTCAGACTCATGAGGTCCTTCTGCGACACCTTGTCCATGTGAGCTGTCGTTTCTACTACCCTGAATAACAGCCCCATCAACAAGCTTTATCACCCCACTCTACTTCCTCAGTAACTGCTTAATCTCTACTGTAACTGTTTAATCTCTACTGCTTGCAGTTTCAAATGGTAAGTGGCATGAGTGGTGTATGATTACAACACAGCACATCAGAAAGGAAAGATTTAGAGGAATTACTGCACAATATTTCTATTCCTTTTACCACCTTTTCCTCTTCCCCATCTGTCCTATATTCTCCTTGTTTGCGATACTCTGCAGAGAAAAAATACATGTTGTTCAAGGAAATTCACTGGTAACTGTTCTCTGAAAAGAACATTAGGATAATTAAAAGGCAAATTCTTTTTGTTTCTTCAGCCTTTTCTAACTGAGCTAGAACCAGGGGTAACTCTGAAAAAGAAGTTTGAATGTACATGTAAGGACAATCACACTTTTTTCATTTAGTGTGATGTTCTGACAGAATCAACTGCAGTTTTCTTCTTACTGTCTGGTGGGCTGACAAGAAATCTCTCCAAGGCCAGAACAAAGAATGCTCCAGGGATCTGACAGCACACAGGATTTATGTAGCAGCAGACCATCCTCCTATTCAAAAGAGTTTAGCCAGAGAAGTTTGCCTTGCCTCTACATCCAATTTCCATCAGTCAGAAATGTCTAGGGACCAGAAGGATTTAAGAGCAGAGGGTAACCTTTGTTTGTGGGTTGTTTTATTCATTCACAACATGCAGGAAGCATGACTATGTACTTAAGAAGGCAGAAGAAAATATAAAAAAGTTGTTTTCAAATCTGACTGAAAACAGATTGTTGAAAGTGTCTTAATTAGAATCCTAAAAATTATGATCTTCAGGATTCCTGTTTTCTCTAGGGCCAATGACAATTAAAATGTTCCTCTTACATTTTGTCCTCCAAAGTCCTCTTTCCAAGCATGGGATTTTGAATAAACTTTAACCAGACAGAAAATCTGCAGATGCCACAACTAAGAAAATTCAGGGGACTCCTTTTAGCACTCATCAGAGTTTGAAGAAAACAGTGTCCTTATTTAACATGCAAAGATTAATTTATTTTGGGGTTTTTTTTGCAAAGTCTTTGCTATCTCTTTAAGCTGTTTTTTTTCCAGTGAATCACATGTATTGGATGACTGAAATTTTCTAACAAAGGAGTAATCATCCAATTATCCAACATGAATCAAGCCAGGATAAGGTCATTCCCTTGTTGTAAAAGGGTTGTGTAAGCTTCATGTAAATAAGGCTGTATATGTACATATTATAAAGCCAGTTTATATTTGGAATAGTTCAATGTTTTATGTGACCAAAGACTTACTATAATTTATGATCTACTTACACAATTACTCACATTTTCTAAGAACAAGTACTTTCACCTCAGTCACACTCCACCTGGATAATGAATATTTATGTTATCAAAATTGAGAAAGACATCCCAGGAATTTCACTTGGTTGTGCAGTTTTGTCAGCAGTGATTCACAGACACTGAGAACCTCATGTTTTCCTTGAACACCCCTATGTGTACTTACTGTAGCCTACAGATCTTCACTGGAAACAAAGGCTGTGGGTATCAGAGTTGAAAGCCTGAATTTTTTATTCATAAGAAGTTTTTGCAGTCAATGTTGAGCCTGAAAATGATGCTGTTTGCCTTGAGAGCAGAAAATAGCAATTTAAGCAAAATCACTGACTATCATGCACAAAAAAGTAAGTTAGAAATATATTTGCATGAACAGTCAATGAACTGAAATGAAGATTTCTCCTTTCATCCATTAGATTTCTCAGATTGCCTAATGAAGATTATAGTGATTTCTTAAATTAGGAATAGATGCACTTCAAAAAATAGTTTTGCCATGTTTCTTTGCCACTAATATTTGTTGACCACAGGATTCAGCAGCTACATCTTTACCATTTCAGCAGTCATCACATTTTAAATTTGTTTTCCATCCAAGAAATGTCACTTGAGGAATAACTGTCAAAAATATTATTAAATCAAAGATGACTCGAAGTATGTATATGGGACTATGTAGAATAAACCCTGAAACTCACCTTTATGTCATGAAATCTCACCTTTTTTTGTGGGTGGACAGACTAGACTTTTCTTTCTCTCCTTTGAGGACAAAACAAGGAAAAAAAATGGCATCTGTACCTAGCACAAGGCATTGCCATCTGTATGCATTAGGGTAAGCCAATTTAATTCTTAGGATAACGGGACTTTCAAGTTTCCAAAGCTACAGGCAAAAAAGAATATATTCCACTTTGTTTTCTCTGATCCTAAACATGATTTTCTCCCAAACTGAAAGGGTTGCCTTAATGGTAAATATTGATATTTATATATTTATTTTGTGAGCACAAGTTTTGAAACAATATTTGAATAAAAAATTCTGTAAAGCAAATAACGAAAGACAAGTAAGGTCATGTGTCACTTTTGAGCTCTAGAAAAACATATAGTTCTCAGAAAATCAGCTTCTGTATTCAAAATGTGCACAAGAAAATGCATGACAGAGGGAGAGAGAAAAATCAGGAGGACAGCTACTTTGTGTTTCATTTTGATAGGAAAAACTGTGTCAACCAAATAAGGTTTTTTTCTGTAACATAATTCAGATGAGTCATAATGTTGATTCTTAAACCAAATGCATCAGAGTCTGTGAGATAGCAAGCTCAAACCCATAATTGAAAGAATTATTTATCAGTCTGAGTTGAATAAGACATCATTCATTTAACAGAAATTAGAAGTAGCTGCCTTGGCAGAGTTTGCCTGTGGAATTTCAAGAGGATGGGCAAGAATTCTCATAAAGCTGAAGAAGTCTGTTTACTGACTTGAGCAGACTTTGAAGGGAGTCTCTTTGCATTCTGCGTGCAGTGCTCTGTGCACAGAGTTATCCTTATCTT
The DNA here is from genome assembly GCA_013398275.1 of Promerops cafer. Lineage (NCBI taxonomy): Eukaryota > Metazoa > Chordata > Aves > Passeriformes > Nectariniidae > Promerops > Promerops cafer. Next base: position 506,475 of record VZSE01010906.1, read on the forward strand.
TAAATGAACAAATGCTGAAAATCTTCTACCCTACCAGTCTGTCTCAGCAGAGCAGGATAAACGTGCTCAGCTGAATGCACAGTTAACTCTCTGCACCAGGGCTTTACATGTGGACCATTATTTTTGTCTTTTTTTTAATGATTTGTTTCAGTTTGAAATTCTGGTTGCCTTTAGAGGGATCTTAACGTTTTGTACTCTCCCTTTAGCTTTTTTTAATCCAGATTAAACAATACATCCTTTTAAAAAAGCTAACTATGCTTTATTCTGCCCAGTGTAAAATTCCCATTTTAAATGGCTGCAAACTTAAGTCACTTCTTAAAAATGTAATACTGAATTTGCATTGTGACAGTTGCTACTTTTATTCCCCAAGAAAATGGTATTCAGAAAAGACCTATATATTCTGGGCAGATAAGCACATAGTTTCATTTTATGGTGTTCATGGCAGGAGAAATTATATTTAAAATTTCAGACAGGCCTCTAATACATTTCATTGTTTTCCCTCATTCATATTTTTTTGGGAAAAGACCCTGAGGACTTGATGGTCTTAATGTCTCTATTAAAACTTTTCCTAAGAAGAATCCTTTCTTCCATTTTAAATGATGCATTTGTTGTTTTAACATAGCTTAAACTACTACTGGATAAGGAATAAAATTATAACCACTGTACAAACCACTTCTAAATTTGACATATTATCAGTCATGAGTAAAGTAGCTCTTTAAGTCCAAATTGCAGAAAAATATTTGAAAATAACATATTGAATTTAAGAGAAAACAGATCATGAATGAAGAGTGTTAGATAAGGATCAGCACGTCAGTCTTATCAATAACATTAGCAACACCTATTTGTTCTACCAACATGTTCTACCTCATGACTCAGGTCAGGAGACAAGACAAGATCTTAATGAGGATGCTCTACATCAATTAGGCATCGGAGTCCATCTGTTTCTGCTGCTGTTGTTGTTAATCACTATCTTTATTAAATTTTTCTGCATTTCAAGCCATTGATGTGCCAAAATGGCAAAACCAATCCCGTAGTCCATAACTTCATTGTTCCTCACTTGCCTTCTTCCTCTGGTGGCTCACTGTGCAAGTGAAAGAGATGTAACTTACACAGAGGGAGACAGAGCCCCAGCTGCAGCTCCAGGTCAAACATCCCTCCTCTCCCTCTGTTGCCCCTTGGCCCCCAGGACAGCTGGCAGTGATGCCAGCAATGCCCACAGCCGTGGGACAGAGAGGGGACACCAGGGGCAGAAAATTACTAAGAGGAAGAAGTCAGCAAAGAGGTGACAGGAAGGAATAGAGTAGAAAAGTGAGAAGAGAGAACAAAACAGGCTGTGGTAATTACTCAGGACACAGAATCAGCTCTCCTGCTAAAATGAAAGGAGAAAAAGTAAAGGAGATGCTGGGTTAACAGGAATGGGCATGAGAGCTTCATCCTAATATATACTGAGAGTAGTAGCTTTGTCAAAGCTCTTTATACACTGCAAGGAAATAATGTGTCCTCTCCTTAAGGGTGCTGAAACCCTGCCCAAAGCTCAGAGTTTGAGTTTTAAAAAATTATTTAGTAGGGAGAGAAGTGCAAGAAGACTAAAAGCAGAAAGAAATACCCATATTGTGTCAATCCCAGCCATAATATTCCACCATACTCCTTTAACAGGGCTTGAGCTCAGCCTGCAATCTGCTACCACTTATTCGAACAAGGCAGCTTTTTCATCAGTGGAGTCAGTAAAGAAGCAGCAAGCCAAAACCCAAAATGTCAGACTAAAAATCCTCTTCTGTCTCTGTCACTCAACATTCACTTCCCTGGTCCTGACAAGGTCAAAATACCCCTAAGGTAGCTCCTGAGCAGGCAAGCCAACAAAAAGATCAGATTTTAGGCATTAAATGCAGTTGTGGAAAAAAAAATACATCCATGAAAGCAGAACAGGGTCCTTGGGTTTATTTTAACATCAGACATCATCTCTTTATATCTACCAGCCACCTCTTTACTTAAAGAGATCTGATCTTAAGAACTTATCCCAGTCTTATATTATGTCTCTATAATTATTGTTCATTTATTTTGACCAAATTATGGGTAACTACATATTATGTTTTGTGTGCAGTAACTTTCTCGCCTGGGTAATTTTGACTAAAATTATAGGAACTAATGGAACACACTATTCTGAAATAATAAAATTACATTCATATCCTTAAACCAGTTGAGTTCTTCACTTCTAGCAAGGGGTCATCATGTGTGATTCAAACTAAATATGACATTTCTTTTTCTATTTAATTTTTTTTTTTTTGTATCCAGCACAAAAGAAAAATGTTACTTGGCTATAAGCATCTTTCAAAGCAGCCTAAGAACAAAGACAACTCAGATCTTTGCTTCTCATGGTTGAATTTTGGTGCAAAATTGCACATGTTACCAAATTTTTCCAGGGACAGATTTCTGATATTCACACTGTTCAGCATAATATGTAGAAATTTTGAATAAGTGAATGAACTTTCCTATCAAAAGCAACTTCATTTTCACAGGCTGATCAAAAGGACATTGTCAAGGTTGTTAAGTATTAAAATTTACATAAATTGGCAGTTGTTCCATTTGAAAGTACTTACCTTAAAGAGACACTATCAGCCTAAAAAGAGACACATTTAAACTTGATCTGAATGCAGTGTGCTTTTAATCAGTGAGTTTAAAGAGCTTAGGGATAATGTTTTATTTTCCTTTAATTGTTGTGAGGAATTGTTGGAAGGCTTGTTTGCTTTCCTGGCTTTTGTGAAATATCATCTTGTAAAGTTTAAAACGTCTAACTGGCAAGAGTGTAATCCTTTCTAAAGCAACTTCAGACATGTTTTCAAAGGTAATTTTTCACTTAAAGATGCAGATTTCAGTGGCAGTGGAATGGGTGCTTTTTGAAATGGCAGGAGGTGCTTATCTAAATTTTAGATTTCTAAATACTTCTGTAAATTGGGTCATTGAGTGTATAAGAAACTGCGCCACTGACAGACAGTGGGATTTTTATTCCTGAATTCTTTCAGGGTCTGTAAAGTTTTGTTCTCCTGAAAAATTATTCTCCCCATCACACTGCTGCAGCAGTGACTAAGACTTGACTGCTTCTGTGAGCAGTTGCGTTCTATTTCTATTTCACTTACACTGGAGGTTTTATAAGGCCTAGACCTTAGATATTCAGTTTTGAAAAAGGACACACACTAGGCACTGTTACAAGCTAGCTCTATCATACACCAGCATATGTCAAAATAAAATTTTCCCAAATAAAATATGTCAAACTAAAATATGAGTCACATTCCCAAATCCTTTTCCCATGAAAAATTTAGCAAAATGGATACTGGATTAAAGGTAAAGTACATGCTATTCTAAGATAAATGGTCTCTTCAAATTAGTTGTGTCTCTATTATACCCCACCATGTAGGTTCTCACAGAGGAATTTTAGTTTGTGTTGACATTATTTCAAAGGAAGCTGATGCACACTGATGGCCATTGATGCCAGGCTTCTTTTATGTGGTCAATGACACCTATGAGAATTTTTGACATCTATTAAAAATCATGAGATTACAGTAGGTAATTTAGGAGCTGAATGAATGCACCAGTTATTCTTTGCTGTTAGGAGTGGCTGACAGTTGTCTACATCTGCCCTTTACCAAGTGATGTTGTAGCTCTGGGAGACATTCTGTGAAAGCCTTAAATTACTTAAGAGGGAGTTACTGCAGAGGAGATGAAATTCATACGATATGAACTCCAGCTATATGTTCCTTTTTGATGCCAGCTCTCCCAACAACCATTTACCGTTTCCCTTTTAGTCCCCTTTGGTATATTCTGTCCCTTCATGCAGCTCTGCATTGTTACCAGAGTGATTCCATTGCCTTTAGTGCCTTTGAGCTACTGTTGGTCAGCAAAGTCACTGAGCCCATCCAGAGAAGGCTGCCATGCAAGCAGCTCTACTTTGCAATAGAACAAGAGTCCTGTTTGACATGAATACTAGACTCACCTGCATACCTCTAGCTTGCTTTGGAAAGAATCTGTGGTTTAGACAGCTACCAGCTCAGGACCTTCTATGCTATTCCTAGTAGTACTGCTGAATTTAACTAGGTGGGTTGTTTATTATCCCATAGATGTCTTGTAAAGCCTAGCATGATAACAAACAGTGCTGAGGAAACGGAATTAAAAATCGCTGACTGTCAGCTCATTGTGCTTCATAAAATTGCTGCTGTTTCTGACATTGGTTTTGATGTTTTACTGAGCAGAGTCATACACCTGGTGTTTATCTACCCACTGCAGGAGAAATGTGGGCATATTGTAAGACTATCTCATTTTCAGGGTAAATCTTCCTTAAAGGACTGTCTAGTAACAATACATCAGGTTTTTAAGCTAGGCAGTTTTTCTGTCTCACACTCATGCTTTAAAATATGTTTTTCACATCAGAAGTGTTACCACACTGTCCTTATTCCTGGTGATATATTATCTCCACTTCTCTCAGAATGAGGGACCTTATAAATGATCAGCATCATCTCATATCTTCTAATAGTAATGTATGTTTCATTTGCCACACTGGAACAGAATTACCTCAACCCACTTCATCAAATTTCTTTGGAGAATCTGATTTTAACCTGATATGTTGGGTCCATTAGAGACTGTAATTATTTAGGGTTAATTGTACAGGTGTGGAAGTAGGAAGGATATTTTGAGTTGTGACAGATAGTATCAGGGTCAGACTTGAGGTTAAGAGAAGGAGGGTGTGCGGCATTTCTTCTCCCCTTTAATAGAACAATTAACACTTAGCCCAATCAATCTTCCATTTTTGAATGTTCTGCTGATAGGTCATGCACCATTACATCAGCATGTGAGAGATGGCCAATGCAAATAGGTCACTGGGTATCATCTCAATGGCAGCTTGCTGTAAATCTAATATGGTTTAAATGCAACAGAAGAGCACCAAAATGAACAATAGAGGAAGACTCACAGATTCAGAAAACTTTATTAGCTAAAAAGAATGTTTTCTTAAGCAGGATAAGCAGAACAGCACTGACCCTACCACTGATTCTGGATACTGATATAGCTGGAGGTCTCTACATCTAATAATAACTGTAGAAATATCTTTAGACACCAAATCTCATTTTGCTGTCCATGGGTTAACAGAGGTTTTTCCCCTTTATTGAAGAATAAAGAGACAGCAAGCCCAGCTTTGTTTGTTGAAACATGACTGGGTGGTGAATTTAAATGATGATCTTTTTGCACAGACACAGGCTCTTTGCTTCTCCATTCTTTCTGATGGAACAATATGAGACAAGTCTACCCTTGTGGTTAAGGTGTGACTGTAAAGAACACACTCTGTTCCCAGTCAGGGCATGGGTATCCTGGCACATGGCTGCAGCACCGCTGTGTAAGGAAGGCTGTGGGTCTGCAGTGTACTCAGGACCCAAGAGAAGCCCCCTGAGTGCACAATCTTATTCACAGTGACCTGCTGTGAATGCAAAACTATTTCTCATGTCCCTATCCCACTGTGAGTCCCTCAAGGGTGACACTGGTTTCAGCGTTGAGCCTCAACAAGTGTGTGCCTCCAGTCCCAAACACCTGCAAGGTTTTTTGTCATATGGGTTTCAACATGTTCACCATATGCTTCTTTGATGATTAAATGGCTAATTGATGCATGCAATAGTTAAATGTTGCTTCAAAGTGGGGTTTCTCTACTATTTCACTCTCCCTCAGGGCGCGCTGTTCTACAGTGGTCCCTCCTATCTCCACCCATACAGTGCCCACCATGGCCCCCACTTCTCATGTCCCACCTCATGTGCCTGAGCAACTTGGGTGCTCTCAGCTGAAAGGCAGCAAAATCACACCTTACCCACTCTGCTGTTAGGTCCTCAATTCAAATCAAGATAATGGGTGTAGGAAAATAACAAATTCCCAAAAGCTGATAAACAGCCTAATCAACTTAATTTGAAGTGTGCATTATTCACAACTCCAAAGTTCAGCTTTAAAACAGGAACACTCAGAACTGCATCTTGTGCTGTAATTTTAGTTTCCTTCATTGCCATCACATGGAGGGACACGTTTGTCATCTGCATCATTCACAAGAGTATTGCGAAATCTTTTATAGCTGAAATGTTCAAAGCTTAAAATTCCCATTCCATATGAGTTTTAGGGTTTTTTTTAGCTAAAGCCAAATCCATTTTGTCCAGAATGAAATAACAATCTTTAAAATTTTCCAGGAAAATTAAAACCTTGTCTCCTGACTCCCCCATCTCCTCACCATGTTCCAGAAATCATGCAGGAGCATCAAACACTCAAACTGCCTGGCTCTGAGGTTGCTTGGAGGCTCCCAGCTCAGAGTGTCTTCAGGCAGATCTCTTAAGTCTTGAGACTTTCACCTCTGCTCTGCTGTGGGAACATCAGGGTGTCTGGTGCAAGAGCAGGCTGCGGTACAGGACCCAGGCCTCTGGATTGGGTTCGGGAAGTCAGGGGTTCAAACAACCTCCCAGGGGTCTGACAGAGACTTCCATGTCATTCTATTGTTGGGATTTTTCACAAAACTTTTTGGTATTTCAGGTTATCCCTGTTCTTAAGAGTTGGAAAGTCTTTTTCCATTTGTCTCTGGAAAAAAAAAGGATGAGTTGCACGTGCAGCTTCTGTTCCTTTGATGTGTCAATCTTGAACTCCACTCAGAGGTTGAATTGGTTCCTCTCTTTTCATTTATTATCATCTTCTGAAGAACACTTTTAATAACAACAGGCTATCTGCAGTGTCTCTGATTTAAGTAGCAACTATTGATTGACTAGTTAGAACTTCCGTGCTTTATGAATTGTTCTCTAGAGGTGACGAAATGGGGAAATCAATGCATCAATTTGCTTTTATATTCCAACCCCTAGTGCAAGTTAAACTTTTTCTAAGCAATCTTCAGAAGGTGAAGGAATATTTCAAAGTACAAGCAGATTTTGTGGGTGCAGAAGGGGAAAACATATCATCAGATGTTCAGTTCATCAAACATGGTGATTGCAATAAAAAAAAAATAATTGCTTAAGCCAGTAATATGAACTTACTCCAACTAGAGTTATTTATTGAGGAATTAGACCATTTTATTTTATCTAAAAGAATTTTAAAAGCATTTTAGAAAGGCTCAAAATGGAATAGTTTTAATGGGTGGAGAAATACTCTTATTACTGTGACTGACATTAGCAATGCAAAATTTTCACTCCCTGATTACTGTTATTGCCATGGCCATAGTGGTTTACTCTATCAGCCTAAATTTATGCAGGGGGGAAAGAGTATGGGTTCACATAGATTTTCAGTAAAAATACAATGTAAAGTCATGATGTATAGGCATAGAAGCTGCTATTATTTGAGTCACTATAACATTTTCTGGGAGCCAGAATAGTACCACATGATAATTCACCTACCTTATCACAGCAGAAAACCTCTTTCCACTGAGAATCAAGTACAGGACAGGTTAATCTTAATGGCTTATATTGATAGATTAAGTGCATATGTTTCACCCCTGCATCAGTTCTGAATTCAAAGAAACAGCTACAGGCTATTAATTTTGTACGTTTTGTTATAGAGTAGGTTCTACATATGTTCAATACATTAACAAAAATATGTCATGCATCATTTTCTGTCAGAAATGAAAACAATGCACTTTGAGGTTTCTACATATTGCCAAGAATGTTTGGAATAAATGGACCTTCAACCTCATGAAATACAGCTTCAGCTAAAATTAGAGACATGTATGAATAATGGCCATACCAGGTAGAAGAAAATTATTATTCTGGTTTTATAATAGCTGTAAAGTAATGATAATTTCCATATTTCTGAAAACAAAATGTTGGGGAAACTGGTAATATGCACACGCCCATTATTTCAGCAGATGGGGCATATTACACTAATGAAAAAAGTGTCTCCATGAGCTTAAACACCTAGTTCCATGACTTTTTAAGGTACTGTTTATCCTGAAAGATCAATAATTTAATCATCTGCTCATTGTTGTAATGATTAATATGAAAAACATTTCCAGGTCTTGCTTAAATGAACACACCTTCTATTTATATCTGTGCTTATTCCAAGGAGTTTAAATGTTGGATACACTAATGAAGGAGCTACTCTAAGTATCTTCACCATAAATCAAAAATTAATAAGCTATGAAAACAAGAATTAAAATTATAAAATTTAAATGGTACAGGCAAAGAGGGCATTTTAAAAAGCAAAATGAAAAAAATGCTCACCATGAATTACCTGAGAAGCAATCTTGGACAATAAATACTGTAGGTTATAAAAAACCCCAGCATTTCCTTCTCTCCTGCCCAGTTTAATTCAGAACTAATAATTACAATTTCAGCCACCATCATAAAAAATGTCCTTGCTGAAAAAAAACGAGAATGTTGTATTCACAGCCAAAGTTAAATAGCAAATCTGTGGATTGCTGGATCCATAGGCCAGGACCAAGGCTCACCAGATGTAGCTTCAGCTCCTGCCATGTACTTCTGATATAACCTTGAGAGGCTTAGAGCCATAGGCATAACTCCATTTCCAAGGGCTGAATCCCAGGACAGGTAGGGTAGTGAAATGGTCTTGTTTCACAAGGAATATAAAAATGGTGAGATAAATTCCACAAGTTAGAATAAGTCTAATTTTCTCATGTGACCTCTCCATAAATCAGATGCATATTCATAGAATCATCTGTCCCCACAAGCAACTAGGGAGACTTGTCCTGGCTGTAGGGGGGTGTCACATAGGAAACCTAAAGCCAAGAAGGGTTCCCAGCCACATCCATACCCTAAAGAGATTAAAAACTCTGTGCTTGTATTGTGCTTAGATATTTTTTTAAGCTGCAAAAAGGCAAGGTGTCAGCTTCTCTTCTATGCGCCAAGTGTCCAGCCTATGGCTCATGGCTTGATTTTATTTTGTTCTATGGACATTGTGGAAACAAACTGTCCTCATGCTCAGGAGAGCAAACCACTCAAACCCATTCTGAGAAAATACATAATTATTCAAAAGAGTGCAATACGAGCCCAGCATGACTGGTTTTTAAGGTCGTTCTTATCACATTGCATGGTTGCTTAGGCACAGTGCCTCACCTCTCCTTCCTGGGCTTCTGACCAGGTGCAGAAGCCTCTGCTGTGGTGCCTGAGGAATATTTTCTGGCTTCAAAGTATGTAGCTTCAGTAGGCCAGGCACTTTCAGGTTTTATGCAGAATTTTAGAGAGCAGTTTGAATTTCCCCCTGGTATTTCAGCTAAACTGATCTCACAGATCTGTCTAGCACCTTTGGCGGGTGCCCGCTCTCGGATGCTGCTCCGAAAGGTTATCAGATCTCTCACAGGTGAGGCATCTGTAGCACTGTCTGATAACTTACTGGATGCCTTTGCTTAGCACTGAGCCAATGAAGTGTGATTAAATCTCAATTTAATTGGAGTTTAGGCATGTGAACAAGAATAATAATTCCCAAACAGTAAGGAGGATTTGAGAATAAGTTCACTAGTTCATCTGCCAATACTAGAGTGAGACAGTCACAGAAAACAGTTCTCTATTACTTTCACACATTATCTAACGAATCTTCATAGGATCCTGGTGAAACCAGAATTATGATTGATCTATTTTTATCCTCTTATGGTTAGTAAGGCAGAAAAGATTAGCCCAACATATATAAATTGGTTGCTAAAAATGTCATCATTTATTTGTTCTTGCAAACTCATAATTTGCATGCATCTAATGATAACATTTTAGATATCTTTGTTAGAAATGTTTGGAGTAATCATATGGCTGACTGAAATACTGGATTCTCATAGAATATGCTGACAACCCATGAGGCTGGGCTAATTACCAGCCTGTGCACTTCTACACTGATCATCATGATGGTATACAGAGTAAATGCATAAGAATATTTTGCATCAAGTCCTGAAGCTAAGACAGTAGAAAGATGAAAAGACAACACTAAAATAGGGGGGCAAAAGATGCTGAAGTTACACAAATTTTTCTTCTATGATGTAGGAGCACTGTCTTTCTCCAAGGAGCTTATTACCTATGTTTTGATCCTAGTGCTGTTGTTACTGAGCCTGGGGTTTGAGAGACTCAGGCAACTATCTCCATCAGGACTAAACATGTTTTAGGGTGCTTGTTCCTATTACAGAAACAAAAAGAGGGATTGTTCTGTCACATGGGAGGTGTTGACAGGCAGGTCTGGTCAAACATGCCAAGTTGTATTTATGCCTACAGCTGGTCTGATGCTCTGCTGAGGAAGGCACAGAGAGCTGCAGCAGAGGCGGTGCAGCTGAGCTGTCTGTACAGCTGAGAAAGGCTCCTGAGCATGTCTCCTGTTTTATTATGATTCAAGGACAAAGGTAAGTTTTTTACCCTCTCATAGAAGTACTGGGTTTGAGATCATGTGGCAATCAAAGTGTGGTTGTTTCCAGTCAGTGGGGCGCTTTTGTTTTTTCCTCCCACCGACAAAGAAAAATATTAATGGAACAAGATTAATTTTCAGGCTCAAGTGTTGCAGAGGCATGAGGCCAGGCACCCCCTACATCTAGTCCTACAGGAGTGACCCCTTGTCAAGCCCAGATGTGCCACTCTCAGGGTACATCTCAGGGCTGGGAGACCCGCGTTTCTATTGCTGAGGATGGCGGGTGCAGAATCCAACATCTTGCAGAGTAAAATCAGCTGCAGAGGGGTTTATGGCTCACTTTTAGTGCTCCCTTCTTTTTCTATGACCTCCATTACCATCAGTAGTTTAGTGGTTGTGTTCAGTGCTGCTCTCTAACAGCAAGAGATTAATTGCCCACTAAGACACCTGAACAAGGAGCCACAGCCTTCAGTACAAGAATAATACCTGCAGTGAAAAGCAGATCCTCCCCTATCTCAATTCTTCCCAGTCTCTTCCCTCCTTCCCACTCTCTGTTACGGTAAGATTTTTCACAGCCAGGTAATCTGCACAGCTACCTCTGCTTTAAAGTACCAAGGGTGGTATAGCAGAAGGAGGGCAGGCTATCTTTTAGCACATGACTATAGTCCAGCAGTGATAAACATTTCAAACTACCTAGGAAAAAATAAGCAATATAATAATGTTAGTCAGGTAGCTTCTTCTACCTTATCAACACCTGCAGACACAAACTTGCACTGACAAATGCTACACCAGAGGGTAGGATAAGTGGAATTAGAAAATATTACCTTCAGGAGCTATTGGGCTCCCAAATGCGATATGCAACAGTAATGTAGATAGCATGGAAAAACAGACAATAAGTATAGCTTTGAATTCAAACATGACCTTCAAAGAGCTTTTTCTTAGAACACAGAGTAAAAGCCCTCAACCTTTGAAAGAGCATGACCAAACAATAAGCCCCCAACTTCATGTACACCTCTGAGAATTCATTTTCAATAATGGACTCTCAGAAGTCTTTTATCACTATTTTAAAGACTTTATTTATCAAATTTGAAAGATATCTTCTCTTTGCCCCATTTTTATCACAGTCTCAAGGTATCTTATCAATATTCACTCAGCAAGCACAAGCATATTTCTAAGTGACAGTACAGAACAGTATGTGACGAACTGGAACATTTTTGCAGCTCAGACCAACGTGCAAGATAAAAGCATATAGGCTCCTGCAAGAGCAGCAGGGCTTTGGCTGAAATGTCAGAAGCAACTATTTTGTAGGGAATGATTCATTAAGTTGGCACTTCAAAAACTGGAGGAGTTGTTCTAGTGCTACCAGTTAAGTTTGAAAAACCTAGACTGCCTTCAACTATAGGTTCAAAACCGGCAAGAGACTACTAACCCTACTCTTGTGCTTCCAAGTCAGAAAAATTGTGCTTTAGGAAGCCTAGTACATGATGTTTCATAAGCAAGATCTTCTGTAAAATGGAATTGTGTTTGCAATCCACAGACAACAAAGGCCATTATACTTTCTATTAGGGAAACATATGTTTCCAGACGTTCTTGGTCAAAGCTGAAAAATTGTTATTCTCTTTCAACACTGAATTTCGAGAGTGGATGAAGAAAATTCCTTTCTTAATGTAATTTGAGAATTCCTTAGCATGAAATGTGCTTGAGAGAAAAAAACAATTGTCATCATTAAATGCATCCTTTATTAAGCAGATAATTCAAGTAAACATATGAAGCTTTTAAAATGAAATAAACTACCCAAAAGATTTTGCAAATATAACTTCAGCATAGGAATTGTATAGTTGATTCAGAAATTATTACATTTGTAGTGAAACTTCATTGCCTTGGGCACCTACTGTGTGAATGCATATGAGCCATATAAAACATTTGTAGCCTACATATGAGACAAATGTAAAAGCTTGGAAGATGACCAAAATAAAATAAAAAAAAACAAATCTGTGAATAAGCAATCAAAAAACCATGTGGAAAAGATGAATTAAACTATGTAAGGCCTTGTTAGTGACCAAATATTAAAATCAGCCTGATAATTACTCCCACAGTGAATAAGGTATGGAGGAATAATGCTTTGTTCCCTCTAACTTACTTTACAATAATATTCCACAATGGCTAGACAAACAGCCAATCCAAGAAATGCAATACCAACAGAGAATTCTTCAAAGTAGATGTTTTACCTCGTATTAAAGCAGCAGACAGTTTTTTGATTTAAATATTCCTTTTGTTTATGTGTTACATAATAAAGGCAGACAATTACAAAATTGATCAAAGACATAATCATTTAGTAAAAATCATTATTTTTGAATGCATTTTTTGTTTATTACACTTGCTAAATTACTGTGTGCTTCAAATGATAGAAATCATATGTGTATTGACCAAAGAAAACAAGAATTATCCAAAAGCATATTATAGAACCAAAACTTGACTCTGAAATGTCTTTAGTCCTTTACAATCAAGTGTTAGACTGTGTTTAAGTGTTTTGTCTATCATTAATGTGCTGGAAATAGCAGTGGTGTAACTCCTCTTGGCCCCATCAAAGTTAAGGATTAGTCCTAGATCCAATTACATAGTGCTAAACAGCTCCAAGTCCCCTGCTGAGATGATATACAATATTTTTCCCTGGTAATGTGTCTTTCCCAAAGATAATACAAACCACACAGCATCGATGGATCACAGAACTTGCAGGGCTTTCTTATTCTGAGAAAAAACTCCAGCTATCACCTGTGAGCAGAATAACATATTTACTGCAAGCCTGTTAATTGCACAGGTTAACTCCCATTCTTGGGAAAACTGGGGGTGGGGAGGAGGTGGCTCGCTGGCAGTGGCGGGGCTGACCAACCTCGAAAAATCAATTCATGTCATCAGCTTTAGAAAGGTAATCAAGTGTTACATCTGCATTCCCCTAACCAGTTCTAATCTACTGGAGGTTTAACTACACTTGATTTAATGAGGCTGTTCTGAGAACTGGAAGGAAGTTTGGGGATTTTACTTAAGAAACAGTAGATGCAGGAGCAGACACTTGGGATTTGACAAGTGAGAATGAGAAGCCCTTGTTAATCATGTCTTGCTAGAAGTCAATAATTAAAATCTCATTTTTTCCTAAAGGAATTCCTACTTCACTGTGTCTACAAACACAGTCCCAGGCAATTGTCATATGACTTTTGAGTTAAATGTTTTAGTCTTTAGGACAATTATTTAATAGGTCTTTTATTCTTTTGAAGTCTGCCAAATTAATTAATAGAGCTACATGCAGAGGGACATTTACTGCAGAATAAATCTGCTATAAACAGCTAGGACTTGTTTTGTTGGATTTAACTCTCTCAGAGTAAAAAAGTGTTCTGTTCTTGCACACCAACATTTCAGAAAGGGGCAGGAAGAACATCAGAATAGTCCAGGAAGTTTTAGTTTGGGGAATACATTGGCTCATGGGTTTAGGTGGGACTCTGTGCAAACGCCTCTTTCAGAGAGCAAAACCCAAAACACACAAAGAGTAGTATCATGTATAACTTGACTTTAGTGAGAACACTTCCTGTAGAAATGTTTCCCATGTGAATTTCATCATTCTTAACCTGTTAAATATGTAAACAAATATTTCTGGTGTGAGAGAAAGGAATAAAGGTGACTGAACCATCCAAGCACTGCACATACGTGGCAATGGATCACACTGCTTACCAGGACAGAAAAAATAGTTTAAAGACATTTTTTCTTTTTGCTCTTATCTTAAAATACATCAGTTGTAGGAAGAAACAAAAGGGAATTGTTGAATTATCAGTCAACCCAGCACTCTGTTGAAACTGTCCTGGGTTCTCACTGTAATACAGCTCACTCCTGAGATGATGTCCAGGAACCAATATAATTACAACATGAAGATTAAAATAAATAAAATAATAAAACAAACAATAAATCGGTTCCCCATGTGGAGCAATAAGCAAATGTCTTTGTGCTATTTGAGATTCACTCATCATATCAGTCTGTGATATTGAAGGCTACTTTTGAAAAGTTGCTGGTAATAAAGACAAGTCAAGCCAAGTTCCTTTTCTCATAAAGTCTGCTCTAAGCTTCTTTTGGTTATCTGTGCAGGAAATAAAAATGCAATTAAAAAGAAAAAAAAAAAAAAAGGAAGGCCAGCCAAAGCAAACACACACATTTTATTTTCCAATTCTCTTCTCACTTGTCATTTATTTCCCTTTATGGAGGCCACGAAGGTTTTTAATTTATTTCAATCTCATACTCAGAGTCCTCCGAGGTCTTTAACCATTGAGGATTCATCTACTTCTATTCTCATATTGAATATGATAATGCACATGTAGATTTCTGGTACTGTCATTTCAGCCAAATTTCCTTTCAAACACACACCTGAAAACTAATACATAAAACACCTATCACCCCCATTAGGACAAATATACTAATCCAATAAGTTTACTTCCCACCTGGAGAAACTCTGGAGCACACTGCACTGGATTCTTACACCTTCCACTTCCCAAATGCTTTCTTTTTTTCTTTACACACACACACACACACACACAAATATATATAGATATAATTTTTTAAATTTTTTTATAGTACCTCTGACTTGTATTTAGCTGGGGTAGAGTTAACTTGCTGTTACAGTGCTGCATTTTTTGGATTTAATATGAAAATAATGCTGATAACCACTGGCGGTTCAGTTACTGTTGAGCAGTGCTTGCACTAAGCCAAGGACTTTTTAGTGTCTTGTGCTCTGCCAGCAAAGAGGTGCACAAGAAGCTAGAAGCCCATACCCAGGAAAGCTGACCCAAATTATCCAAAAGGATATTCCATACCACAGAAGGTCATACTCTGTATATAAGCTGTAGGAAGTTGGCAACGAGATGCCAATTGCTGCTCAAGAACCATCTGGGCATCAATCAGCAGGCACAATCACAGTGAAAAACTGTGCCCCACTTGTCTTTCTTTGGGTTTTATCTCCCTCTCTCTCTCTCTCTCTCTCTCTCTCCCCCCCCTCACCTCCTCTTCACTGAATCCCTTTTCATTACGATTTTATCATCATTAATATTACATTTCAATTATTAGACCTTTCTTATCTCAACCCACGTCTTTTACCTTTTTTTCCAATTCTCCTCCCCATCCCTTGGGGGCAGGGGAGCAGGGTACTTAGTTGCTGGCTGTGATTAAACCATGACAACTTCCATCAAGAAAATAGCTTATATTGTAAGGATTAATGTCTCCCAATAAGAAGAACAGTTAATTTCCCAAAAGAATATTTAATGTATTTACATCAGCACATACTAGTGGGAAGTGTGTGGCCAATTAACACATGGGGTAAATACACACTAGTTTTGATGATCTCAAAGCCAGATATTCAGCTGGTGTTCATTGGAATCCATCTCCACTTCCTTCTATGAAGCAATAACAAGGTATATCAGTTGAAAATTTGGCCTTTCAGATTCTTTCTTTTACCAAGTTAGAGCAGAAATATCTAGAATCAATTCCTGGTAAACTTTTAATCTCAATTATATTAAATTTGATTCCTTATAACCAGCTTTATGAATTCCAGATACTTAATCTTTGCTAAATAGTTTTTCATTAGTAAATTCTAATGGCTTTGTGAAGCAAGTAAGAAGATGAAAAAAATATGTTCTTGCAAGGAAAAAGGCATGCTTGAAACACCAAATAAATTAATCTTTTATAATGACCCCTAACTTTTTAATTTTAACAATTAAGATAGGTACATGCCTTCTGCCTAGTCTGGGGGGAGAGAACTACCTTCTACTACACTTCAGAGCTATTCAAAATGATAGCCAGAAAAGTGGTTTTTAAGTTAAGGCACACTTTGCAAAGAATGACATTTTGGGCACCGTGAGTCACTCACAGCACACTTCAGCTTACTTCTGGAATATTTAGAGGTCATTTTTCCTTCTAGCTTAGGGAATTTGATGTGTGTAAGGCAGAGTGAAAATTTGTCTCGGCTATGAGGTCCTACTTCTATGGAACCTCAAGAAGCAGCTGTTGTAGGCTCCAGCACTTCCCAACATTGAAATACTTGCAGTCAGGAGAAATGGAAACTGTGGCATACAGAAATGTAAAAGACAAAGTATCCGTGTTATTGAGCTATTTTTTTAAAACCCTGGTGGTTTTGAAGAGAATCTCATAGGTGTTGCTAGAAGTCCAAAAAAAAAAAAGAAGGCATGGGAAACAATGAAAGAAATGAATAGTGAGCAGTAACTGCTGGTCCATGTTAGATACCATGTAAGTACAGATAATGTGGCAAAAGCCACTGGAGCCAATAAGAAAGTGGCAAACCAACAAATTGTGCCATAAAGCTCCAGGATGACAAATTGAAAATAAATCTCAGAGCAGAACCTCATGTCACCCTAAAATATTGTTGAGAAAAAGGTGATTATGACCTTAGTCTGAATTCCCACAAAGAAAATATTATCCTATCAATTCTGTGTTAACCTGAATTCATGGAAACAACTTGAATTCAACCAAGGTATGACTTAGAAACCATTAGTTTGCTCTTGGATTGTGAGCTTGGAAGTAAAATACTTGCTTTTAATGTGTTGCTGTAGAAGGCAGGCAACAAACATAATGAGGGAAAGTGAAGACAGAAGTTCAAGATTTTAAAGAGAGATCTTATTCAGATTAAAAGGTTTCCAAAATACAAGCAGATTCTGTGTGAATAAGCACAGGAACTACACAATGTTTGCAGCCACATCATAGAGGAGCTGGCTACTGTACACAAAATTGCAGTCTTCAAACCAAAAAATTTCTTCACCTCTGAAGCGCTCACTGACAATTTACAAAGACTTACTCATGAACAAGGGCAGGTCATTTACTCCTGCAGGTAAATTGACTCATCAGCCACAAAACTGCCCTTTGGCTGTGTTTAGTCATCATTATTGAAGGTACAGATATGGCAGGTGTCACGCATTTCAAGCAAGTACATTTATGTAACAAGAAAGTGAACTAGTGCTGAATATTGCTACTGAGTTATGCTATACAACAAAAAACAATGATTGAAAGGATGAAAGAAATCAGAGAAGATAGCTGGGTGGGTGGATGGGTATAGTTAACCAATAATTCCATCCTGCCACAGTAAAAAGATGGGATCATCTAAGAGAAGATATAGACAGAAACTCAATTTCATCTTCAAGAGGACAGAGGCTTTGGAAACCTGATATTTAGCCCCTTCACAGTATAAATATGTCAAAGATTATTTTCTTTAAACACTCTGAATGTTTAACATGTTCCATAAACATGTTGAAAAGATAATGCTTCTTCCCTTTCTCTGAAGTTTTAACTCTTGAGGTGAATGTTCTCCTTCTTGATGTTTTGACTTGGAGAAAGAGAATGAGGTATCAGATATTATCCTTCTAAAGACAAAGAGAGATGGAAATGAGAGAACATAAAACCATTTATTACTAATGTCTGATCAGTTTGTTCAAGTATTATTTAGCTTTTGAATATCTGTTTAATGTGGCAGTTTTTCTGTTTATTTGCATGACTGATGTTAGCATGACAGTCTCCAACATCCAGAGATGGCAATAACCACACAGACACACTGTTTTGAGCCAGATTGCTTTTCAAAAGGTTGTTTCCTTGGGGAAAAAAAACCCCTATATTTGCTTTTTCAAAGTGCTCAAATGACTGATGAAATCCATTTAAAATAAAGTTACAAAGGTTCAGGAGAATTTGCAAGATTAAACATGCCTTTTGTTAAATACTGAAAGCATAGCAAACCATGTAAAGATGGGAGACGCTTATCCAGATCAGCTTTAAGGTATCTTAATAAAGCTTGAACTGCTGCAAATGATTAAGCTAAATTCATGCCAACATATTAATAGTTCTGCATATTAGCAAAGTTACCTACTCACAAGATTGAGGAGGGATTATTACCTGACATTTTCATGTCCTTCCCGAACTCCGGAGTATGACAGTTTGACTTAAAACAAAGTTATCTCTGTCAGGAGAGGATGAAATAGAAGTGACAAATACTTAATCAAGCCAGAACCTGGGATGCTGAATTGGGGCTGAAGGTGATTATAGTCACTGGTGACAGAACGTTATCCACCTATGTGTTATATCAGTGAAAAATAATAAGTTTTTAGTTTGAAATTTGTGAAGTGATTCTTTCAAGAATCTTGCATTATGATGACAGGGGAGAGATTTACTGTATTTCTATTAGAAAAAGGCTGAACTTCTCTGCTTGGACTCAGGAAAGCATCTTAACAAGAGATAGGAAGAGATAATGAGTTGAGAGGACCTTCAAAAGCAGACCCTGGAGTTCAGGTTCAAGCTGAATCAGGACCAACACACAGATTGCAAAATTTTTGCAAGCTCTTTCAAAATGCCTTGGCAAAAATCCTATCAGATGAACTGATCATATGCTTTCTACATCTCTTAATTAGCAGCAATCATATGAAATCAAGGAGTTCTGTGAGGTTTCCCACATTCAATAAAAAACATCTCAAGAGAATAGCTACTCCACTTCATCTGAGCTACAAAGTAGGTAACTCCTGTTTCTGGATCCAGTTATGAACACAAAAAAGTCTGTGGTTTTTACTGAAGTGGTGGATATTAGAAATAAACCAATAAGTGCCTATGGAGATGTCTTTTTTTCCCCCATTTATTAGTAATTTCCTATAAATCTGCAGAATAATATATATCTGAGGCATCCTTCCCATGTATTAAAATTCTGTATCTCTATGTTTGGGTGATAAAGATCAAGTATGTTCCTATGTCTGACTAGCTAGTGGACACTGAGGCTGGCACAAACAGCATTTGTTTCATGTCTTTTCTTCCCCTCAAATATGCCCATCAGGATTTTCTAGCCTGACTTTTCTCTCTAATCCTGCCAAAAAATGCAACTCCTGTGGCTCACAGGAAATCCTGAGTGGTATATTCTGACACAAAACTCCAGCCGTAGGAAGTGGGTGACCTCTCCCATGTAGCTGGAGTGCTGCTGACCAGATGATTCACGGAGGAAACACAATGTTGACACAGACATGCAATGCTGTTGAAAACATTTTGTTTAGCAATTGTTTATTTACTCAGGAACTTGGTACCACATTAGCACCTTTGTTCTGACTTGGGATTCACTGATTATTTCCAGAAACCCTGACTGCTACCAGAGTAACACCCTTAGCAATGCTTAAAAACAAACATGCGTTACAGAATCCCATATACAGCCAGGTTGGCTGCTGGATAATTCGGCCATGCTGCATTTTTGAAGAGAGAATGAAGCTGGGAGAAAGTCCAGGTGTTCAAAACATTTGAGCCATGAGTTTTTTATTGTCTTATCCACCAGTAAGCACCTTCATCCAAACTTATCTACTGTGTCACTTCGTCGCCCGGAATTTGGCACAGGAGTGTAGGTGCAATAAAGTCCCTATTCACCAAGTGATAATTTGTGAGTCAGCCATTGAAAGGCTGCATGTTTTAAGCCATTCAGTTTGTCTTTCTAGTGAGGTGTAGGTGTTCCATGTGTTCCCACGGCATTTGGTAATAAGCCATGAGACAGAGATGAAGGAACCTAGTAAGATAAAGAGGGAGTCTAGTAGGGTATTGTAAATACTGCACCTCCCACTCGAGGATGGTTGTATGTGTCACTACGGGAAGAAATATTTCATTGGTATTCTGCAGGCATTGCAGGAAAATGCTACTACTACAAAAGCCTGGATCACAAATATGGAGGGGGAGGGAGAGAAGGGTTTAGTTCTCACTCTAAAGGATGTTTCTAAACAAAACTAGGAAATAAGGAAATACTGGTCTGATTAAAGCCTATTGATGTGAACTGAAAGATTTCCATTTGTGTCAAATGATGTTGGCCCTGTCCTTTTGTGATTCTGTGCTGCTGTTTGCAATTTTTTTTTTTTTTCTGGAACGCAGCAGCAAAATCATCTTTCCATTTGAAAAGCATTCCTCTCTATCATATTTTAGAAAACATGGGGTTCCAGCCACAGGGCCACAGTATTTCACATTACCTAGAAGGTGCCCGGGGGAAAATGAAGGCAGAGTGGTCAAGACAAGCAGTAGTAGCTTCTTATCATTGAGTTTTGACTGGCCAGCAAAGCATGAACACTAAATTTTATTTATTAATGTGAAATTTTAACAAGGGAAAAAAACAGACTGAGCCTTTCTTAGGGTATGAAATTAACCTATGGAATGATCACATGGCCATCTTTCTGCTTGTACAACTAAAATTAATGTGGCACAACATACTTTTTTCCTCTTCTGCTTGGCTGAACTTTATTTTCATAGCAAACATCAATTAAATATGAAAGATCAAGCCAAAAAACTGTATCCAGCACACTCTGTGATTATTTGTAGAATTCAGTATTTTCCCTATAGCAAACTGTCACCTTCTAAATGACACAGCAGAACTCAAGGTTTCTCAAAATAAGAAAGTTGCCCACAGAAAATTCTATAACATTATTAATTTTTTTGGATGTGTAACTTTTCTAAGGAAAGACCTGATATTTCATGCTACGTGGGCAAGATTTAAAGCAGTGATACTTATATTTTCTCAGACAGTCTAAGTAGAGAAGGTAGCACTCCCGGGTTTTTTCCCTCCTGTCATTTTTTCCATGGCTACATTCTCTTGAGGCTGGGAATGCTATCTTCAACTGGGGCTCTCTTTTTCTGTGGAGGCTGCAAGTTAGAGCAAAACTGCCTCGTGTCAGTGGCATTCTCCAAGGTAAATAACTCAGGAGAGTCAGGTTGATAGCTTTTAAACATGTTATGTTTATTATACCGCTGAAAAGAAAAAGCATCAGGAAAAGTTAAAGAAGTTGTATGCATTAAACTCATTGCCATCAATGAGTGCATTCAAATCATGAAATAAATCATCAGTGAAGTAGAATAAAATGAGGATGGAACAGGTAGCAAATGTCCACCGACCTTCTGGTTTCCTTGAGCATTTCTGTTGAGATAAGATTAAATATCAGTTCCCCAAGCACCTTGATGACAAACCCTCTTCTATTTGTCTACTGAAATCTAGAGATCTAGGTTAAAAGACTACTAAATATCGTAATTACGACTTAAGAGATTATTACAAATATCAAATGAGACTTGATGCTTTTATGCTGAATTGGATCTGTGTGTGCCAGAAGAAGCCACAGCATGGGCCATCCACTTATGTCAGTTTAAGATGTGCCTGTAAAGCCACAAGCTCATGATAAATTGATTTACTGAATGTTAAATATAAGCCCATCTACAACCTGCCCCCCTCTAACTGGACTGAATTAAGACAAATTAGTCTGACTTGTGTCTAGTCACAGGCTCTGAACACAAAAGCAACTGTGTATGCAGTGGAGCAACAGCCACCAGTGACCTGGCAGGTTTCTTGGTCTGCTCCAAAGGGGCAGCCAGCCTGTTGATTAACCTAGGTAGCCAAAGTTTTATTAGTGAGGGCTGGGGGAAGAGTCTAATGACAATCAGTGTCTTGATCTGCAGTTATTTATTGGAATTTTGAGCTGGATCTTCCTTGAATTATTTTGTTGAATGTCTTGTGTGAAGACTGGGAATGTCTGCAGGACACACTGCTAGCTTCCTTAATAGCCCATTGAATACTTTTTTTTTTTTTAATGATACACCTAAAATTATACAGACAAGAAAAATAGAAGGATTTTTGTTTGTTTGTTTTTAAAGGCAAGAATGAGCCTACTCAATGCAGAATTAAAACGTTTCTCTGTTTTTAGTGATTACCGTGGTGCACTCTATGATTGCAAAGACAATCAATACAGACTCCCTCCAGCAGTACTTCTGAAGGAAGATATCCCTTGCCAAAGCATCTGGATCTACTATATAGCTGCAAAGAATTATACAGCTTGCCAAAAGATATGAGATTTCTATTGGCATGCCTTGTTCTATTAGATGCAAATAGATTTTCCATTTACAGGGCACAATGAGATGACTTAAGGAGAGATTTTCAGACGCTAGATTTCCTCACTGTTGGGAGGTTAAAGCAGATGGTGGGCATTTCAATATAATTTTTGGAACAAAAGACTTTATTTATTTCTTTATTTTTTAACATGGTTTTCTGCTAGAATTGTGCAATTTCTGTGATTGGGGTTGCATGGTTTGTCAGGCTGGTAATTATTTATGTTGGTTTTCTATCTCCTCCATAATACATCAGTAGCAAATATGGTTAGGAGTAAGCTTTCAATACTCTCTTTTTAAGTGTTTGTTATTAATAAACACAGAGATTTTAGTATCTTCCACCTAGGAAGCATTTAAGAAACATTAATTACATTTCCAAAGTATCAGAGTTGTGAGGTAGATAAAGATCAGGAATTTACCAAAAAGCAAGGAGACTTGTTTTTTCTCCCACTTAGTACTAACCAGTGTAGCCCTTTTTAGTGTAATGTGGGACACAGAGAAAGGTATTCATCTGGATTGGGGGGTCTCAGAGACTTTAGTGTGCTTTCCTCTTGAAAATAAGAAATATTCTTGAAATATAAGAAATTCTCTTAAAGAGATGTGTAAAGGACACACCCTCATCCCACCGAAATACGAAGGAATCTTGGTTTAAATTTAAGTAGGACAAGATTTCAAGATTAAAACAGCGGAATTCATCACACCTATCTTCAATACTCTAAAATTTAGCTGTCAGTCATATAGGCTTTCCTTAAGGCTAGGCCAATCTTAGTACCCAGTTTTGAACCCTTTTTTAGGGCAGGCAGAAGTTCTTTGTGTAGGCTGTTCTCCCTCAGCTGACTCAGAAATACATTTATGTGAGTAACTTACCCTGCACACTTTTGAGTAATATGGAGTGATAAAGACACACCTAGCAAGCAGCATGGCTGGGATAGGAATTTATGATTTCCTTTTTCTCAGTCTTACATTCAGTAAAATGTGTTATGAGGCACTAAATTCTTATAATAAAGATAATAGAGAAACTGCATTTATTTATTCCTTCCCATTCACTATGAAAAAAAAAAAAATCATACTGAACCCCCAGAAATGTAAAAGAAAAAAAGAAATCATTGTAATATAAGACCGCAGATTCAATGTTACTGCAGTCAATGTGTTCTTGGTAGCAGCCACAGCTCTGGGAGACCCTGTCCTCCCCAGGCCTCTCTGACCTTGCTTTGTTTGCCCCGTTTGAGGCCAGCTGAGCTCGCAGCAGAGCCAGCGCTGAGGCAGCAGCCCTGGGAAGGGGCTGGAGGGAGGGAGGAGGGCAGGAAGGAGCGAACTCCATCAGCTCCTCGCTGCAAAGCTCCTGTGTCATAAAGCCACATCCAAGTGCCGCTGGTATTTCCTCAGCCACCAGCTGCTTTTACCTCATAAAGGGGCTTGATTGCTTTGTTCGCGTAGTCTGGCCGATTGCTTGGCACACCCATTACTTTTAACGAGGATTGTTATTTTCTTTGGAGCCAGAACATCCCTGTTGGCAGCCACTAACACCTTTCAGCCTAACTGTATCATGCTAACATGTAGCTTTAAGCACACTGTAGGTGTAACAGGCGAGCACAATCCTTTCCCCAAGATGTCTGCACCCCCAGCAGTAAAGGGTTCGAAATTCTGCGTGCGGCTCGCCCCCCGACTCCTGACGGCGGGAATGAGCACGGAAGGCGCGAGCATATGCCCGGCTCCTGCAGTCTCACGGGTGCCACAGAAAGGCAGGAATTCGTGTGTGCTCCGGGCCTCTCAGATAATGAACACTCAAAGAGACTTGCAGAGGTCAAGCTTCAGGGCAGGCGAGTTCACAGAGATCTCAGAGCTTGCATGTGCTGCGTTAGAGAGTGCTTTCTTAACATTTCAAACCTTTCTCACCCCTGTACCGGGGCCAAACCAAAACCAGCCAGAGAGACTCGGGGACTGAACATGCAGCCCAGAAGTTGGGTGTTTGTTGCAATACAATTTAAATGGAGGCCAGAGGAGAGTGCCTGGCCCAGTCTTGGCCAGACAGCAGCTCCAGGGTTCGGGCACTGCTCCAGCTGAGAGCAGGGACTTGCACTACCACGCTCTTGGAGTGCTTTAAGTCCTGGGCTATTGATTATTCTGCAGGCTTTATCCTCACTGTAAAGTTTTCCTTTTGACAGATGGGTTTTTTCTTTATGATGAAAACCTCTCTGTCAAAAAACTCCCAACCAGTTCTTTCACTAAGACAATCAGCAACTCAAGTCAAAAGAACTGTGATAACCCCAAACCTTAGGACTGAATTGCCTTAATTATATATTACACTTGATAGAGCAATCAGAGTTGCTTTGATTTGGGTTATGAATAGATAAGATCTGTGTGAAAGATTTAAAAAGTCACTCTGTGCCTCTTTTTTCCCCTTTCTCTTTTTTTTTTTAAATTGACATTACATTGACATGCTCATGTAAAGTATCATATTCTCTCCCTGGCGTGACTGAACTCTGCTACTCACAGTTTTATCACTGCAATGGCAAATATTCCTCTTAGTTTAGACAAAAAAACTTGGCAGAAAAGAAAAGGACAAAATGCATTTGGAGCACTGGCTCTGGTTTAGGCATTTATCTTGACTTTAATCTTTGAGCTGAAGTTCCTGTTCTCCTTTTTGTCCTTAGTACAAAAAAATAAAAATTAATTAGAATACAAAATATTTATATTTGGTTTTCAAGTCAAATTTAGATTTTCAGTTACCAGATACATTGCTTTATTTGAAAACAGCTTTAGTCAGATCCTATGATTTGACTACAAAAGAATATAAGAATGCCTCTGTTCAACAGGGAAAATAAGATTAAAGCCCTTTATGAGAGGATGGTAGGTTCAAGGTGACAATGCATCATGATTTTATACCAAACAGAAAAAGCATTAAGAATTATCTCTAGCTCATAGTACTGACTACCAGCCTGCAAACCATCTCTTTGATACACAAGCCTGGTTTTAGTTACAGAAACATTAAAAACAAAAACAAAACAAAAAAAAAAACAAAACAAAAAAAACCAAAAAAAACCCAAAACAAAACAAAAACAAAAAAAAAAGAAGATATTGAAGCATCAAGAGAATGTTAACCTGACAGCAGCCAGTATCTTGAAAGTGTATTTCTTAGTTGTGGAATTTACAGGCCATATTTTCAAAATTGGTCTCTATTTTTGACTGTGTCCAGTTTGCAGGTGGAATTTCTGCATGTAACATCATTTTGGGCTTCGCTCTTCCTCTCTCTCTCTCCCTCCACTTGTACCACCTGCGTGCTCATTTTTCCATGGTCAGAATTTCTGAGACTCAGGGCTGATGTTTCTCATTTGGAACCCAGATCTTATTGAGTCATGTTCTGTGTGCAAAATTATGTCTATGCAATTTTGCCTTTAACTGAGCAAACAAAAAGGCACAGCAAGATCATTAAAGATGAAGTTAGCAGACTTCAGACTGATGATAACAAATTTTTATCAGTACAAGCAATTAAAAACTAAGGACATTGCCAAAGGATGTGGTAAATTCTCTGCTCCTTATCATCTTAAATATAAACTGGATGTCTTTCTGAAAGATTTTCTTGATTTCAGCCACAAACTGGGTTTGATGCAGGAAGTATTGAACGACATTCTACAGTCGGTGTTAAAAAGGAAGTTAGATAATAAACTAGATTATTATAGCAGTCTCTTCTGACCTCAGAATCTCTCCAGAATCTCTCTCTACCTTCAGGACTAATTTATTAAAAGCCTGGCTGGCTGTTGCGGGCAATGAAGTATTGCAATACTTCAAGGGTTCTGTGAAAAAGGACTGTTGCCAACATTGCTGACTGCAGTCAGCATTTTTTGAAGATCATAGGAAGTGAAAATACAAAATAAGCATCCTTCTGATTCATGTACATTTTCCCCAAAATGCTTGCTTCCAAGTATTTTTCATTATCCAGTAACTGCACACCTTAAAATTTGAAATAAAATATTAAAAATTAATAACTTCACTAGCTTATGATGCTTCTTCTCCATCACATAAAATATATGTCTAAGAAATATTACTTCTGCACATTAAGTAGGGATGCAACTCTGGCTATGAAGAACTTGTCTATAAAAGTCTGCTTGCCAAGAAGCACAGCCTAATCTGAAAATAAAAGAAAATAAAAGAATCAGCCAATTAGAAAACTATCAGTACTAAAAATTTGAATTTTCATTCAGTTCAAAAATTAAAAAATGTAACTAAAGTCTCCAGGGCCCAATGCCAAGACACAGTTGGTGAAGTTACTAGACAGATCTAGGACTAGTGCTAACACCATACATGGGGCAGTCTGCTGCTTGCTGCTGAGTTTGGTACCTTGCTCATAGGCTGACTTCTATAATTTTCACATTTTGCTAATAAATGGGACAAATGGCATTTCTCAGTTTTGGAGCCTCAGAATGTCTGCTGCAAAAGGTATCACTTTTTGTCCTCCTTGGGCAAAATGGTTGGGTAGGTAACCAACTTCACACGTCCGTGAAAAAAGAGAAAAGGAAAAAAAAAATAAAAGGAGTCCCATATTTTTTTCTTGAGATGTCCTCTCTAAAAGAGCAGAAAATCTATTGTTAAAATAAGTCAGCTCAGTGCTTAATACTTATTAAAACACCTAGAAATCTAGAACTCTATATTGTAAGCTTCTGAAAAAACCTTGAGAGGACTCCTCACAGAAATTTTCCTGCTTTCTAAGCCTAGAGACAAATCGACCATAGAGATACGTGGGACCTGCCAGGGCACCTGCTCTGGGACCCCTTTTGGTAGCACAGTTATCCTGGAGGTGTGAAACCAGCCCTTCTGTTTTCCCTTACCGATCCACAAAAAGTGTATTATGTCTGTGTTGAGCTCTGCTGCTTTTTTGACTCACTTAAGAGTGAAAAAAGGTAACATACTCTATGGAAAAGCATTTAAAAATAATCTCTTCCTCATTCTTTACAAAATCTAGAGTTGGCTCTAAGGAACAGAGTTTAGGTTTAGACTTTGCAGCAGGAGAATGTGCCCTTTTGGCACCTCGTATGACTTTGTCAGAACTTTGCTGAGTGTTAATCCACTAAGTGCATTGTAATGTATTTGGAGGGGGGAAAGAAAATATTAAAGTTTTTTTCAATAGTCACTACATGGGACTATATTTAAAGAAAAGTCAGTGTTCTTTCCATATGTTGAATGACATTCAAGATCCAAATGAGCAGTCATTTTTACCTTAGACATTCATCAGGAATGTGCTGGCAAATACCACAGGCAGAAAAATTGCTGGAAAAACTGGGCAGAGATTTCTATTATTCAATATGCTTTCACTCTTCTTTGCTGATGCTCTTTAAATTATCGGCTATTTCTTTGGCATCAGGGTGCTCCAATTTTACTAGAAATCATGACACTAAATATACCATATATAATATTAGAGCACAATCTAAAATGTGTTAGCTCAGCGGTTGTATCCTTAAATGTCTACAAGTTACAATGTGTCAGGAAATCTGGGTTAAAAGGGTGCCAGAACTGAAGCCTAGTCAAAGGGAAACAGCAAGAGAGTGCTTGCTCTGACAGGTCACTGGATTTTGATTACGCAGTCAGATATGGTATTCATCCCCTTGATAATGAAAGTTGGGTGGCTGGCTGGAAAGAAAAGGCACAGAAGATGGCTTTTGGTCATTGTCTGAGCTATTTCTGGTAATCCTCCTTACTGTCTAACTCGTGTGTTCAGGAAGGATTTGGGCCCGTGGGGTAAATGGAATTGAAATCTCTCAAGAGGAAAAAACGATAAGGAAACAATGTGTACTTGCCAGCATTTTTAGGAGGAGATGTTTAACAAAAGAAGAAGCCTGTGTTCTGCATTAGGTTTGCATTGCCAGCTCTACTGCTTTCATTGCTGCCTCAAAACGCCAGCTCAAGACAATAAAAGGGCTATTGCTGTTCTCTCAGCTCTTTGCTGAAACTGTATCAGCTGGATCCAAATATCACCTATCAAATGTCATAATATTGCAAATTACTCACCATTTAATAAATATACATAGTATTTAGAGGGAGATTAACCCTTAACCACATTTCATTTATGAGTTAGCGTGGACTGGGACAACACTCATGATGACACTAGGAGATAAATCAGCTGCTCTGTAATGTATTTTTTTATTTTTTTTTTTTTTTTTAATATCTTCAGAGCTACAAGTCAGGTTTCCAGATGCTCCTTCCCAGCATCTTAAACTGTGTGCAGCAGAGGACACTACTGTGAAATTCACAGCACACCAGTTAATTCAAGAGAAATGTAACAGCTAAGTAAACTAACATTACTGCAAAGGTTTCTTCTGTGGTAATGACTCCGTAACACGCAGAGGGGGCAAGGCATTTCCCTGCCCTGCTTTCCTTCCATCCTGTTTGAAGGAAATGTTGCCAGCTTTTGACTCAAAGCTTCTAGGAAGCAACTGTAATGGTGCTCTTGGCAGAGAGTGGTGGGGCAGAATTTTGTATCCACTCTCAGCAAATTAACAAAAAACACAACCCAATTGCCCACCTATGGACAAACACAGCCGAGTTGGGAAATAAAGTGGGCCAGCCAAGGTACAAGTGGCTCCCTTGTATTCAGAAGGAGCAAATGTGCTTCAGGCTCATGCTTACCTTGGTCCTGCACCCTCCACTTTGTCTCACCACCTTTCCAAAGGGGTGGCACCAGGTTCACAAGGTTGCACTTGCTCTGCGATGCTGGGGGCGTAACACCAGAATGTACTTCCACCATGGCAGTGTGTGGAGCTGTTTGCCATTCGTATTTATCTGCCCAACCTTCCCAATCAGTTTTACAGTTTAGCTCCAATCACTGAAGACTGTGACATTTAATATCAAATACTCTTCCAACATTCCCACATTAATAAACACAAACAGTGAATCCTCTCTCTGCTGTAATCATGATTTCTGGCAGCATTTAAAAGTGCATATTATTATGACAGTATTAAGAATTGGTACAGCTTCATGCAATGCTGGAATATATATCCAAAAACTAATTTACTTGAGTTGTAATGTTAGGATTATCCTTCTGTCTTTCATGACTGATGCTTCATCTGGAGAATGCTTAATGCTTTCTTTTCAATGACTGTTAACTCAAATGAATTATTCCAATCTGTTTACTTTGTCCCTTTCTAACAAATGCAAATTATAATTAAAAAGGAAAAAGAAAAGGAAAATGCAAACAGCATCGAAAACCTGGTATGACAACACTGTGTAGATTTTTCTACTCCTAAGTCCACATCAATAAGCAATTTAACAATAGAACTCTTAATGGGAGACCAACAGATGAAATTGTTGTAGAGCAGATCCTTGGATGAAATTTTTTCTTTGCCCACGTAATTGCATGCAGCCATCCTTGTGTGAAATCCCCCATCAGATTACAGGGTTTGTTGTATGTAAATTGAAGACTAAATGCTTGGTAGCACCTTTCAGCTCTGCAATGCTGGAAATGAGTTTTTTAATAGAAAATTAGATTAGTAATATTTTTGTCAACAAAAATGCGGAAAATTTCTGCATAAAGATGAGAAAATTATTCACGTAAACTGACTTTAAAAAAAAGAATGAACAATTGTTAAATTCTGTATACTATTATTCATAAAAAATTCTGTGCATTATTTTGTAAAAAAAGAATAAGATATGCAAAGACAAATTATTTCTACTTTGCTGGCTATAGTATTGACTGAGCTTTTGACTAGCAACAGGTTGCATGATTTAATGGTTTCAATTTTTAATATTATTTTATTCAGTTCTCAAAGTGAGGAACAATATGTGGAAAATTGCAATTAACTCAGTCCAGATTATAAAACAGACTTTTGAAAATCATCAACCAGGCACTAAAACAAGACCTTGCCATTTCCAGTCCCTGTTATGCTGCAGTGGATTATATTAACCTTCAGTGAGTTTCAGAAGCCAAAGCGAGAAAAGACTTCCCAGCCTTAAACTTCCTTTGCAAATGCAAAAGTGGTTCCTCAGGTGTAAATCTGCGTTCCTTTGTAGCTGATAGACCAGAAAACAACCTATCATGTGGTAATAAATTATCACTAATATTATTTATAAACACTTATTGAAATGGTTCTTGCAGTTTAGGCTGGACCACAGAGCAGGGCCTGAATGTACCACACACTGAGAAGCTGAGGAAGACGTGTGTCTGCAGCAGGAAACAACACACGGTTGGTAGAGTTAAAGCAAAACGTACATCGCCACCATTAGATGCAAAGTTTTAGGCAAAGACATTCCTGTTCCTAAGAACCTACTGGCTTTTAATAGCCTGGCTACAGCTGCACTATTACAAAGCTTTGCCTTTGCTCCTAGGGAAGTTATAAAGTGTGATGGGTACCCCGAAGAAGGTCTCAGACTTCAGCATATTCCAAGTGGGAATAAGAATTACATCAGTGGAGCAGTGAAAACTAATGTCTTCTCCAGCTTTCTGAACACAGGTGATAACTGTTCTGGGCTCCTGGCAGAAGGCTGCAGCTCCTAAAAATCTCTTAAAATCCCTCTAGATATTTTGCAATCTTTGAACAGTGACTTCGGGAATGTGTCTCCTGTTTCCATGAGAAATTTCTCTGACTCTCTCTAAAAGCTTTAAAGAAGTGGTGCCTTAGATAAATGAAGAGACCTGAGGAACTCATTTTAACTGTAGCAAAGAGCCCTGCAATATGGTCTGTACTTATAAATGAGAATATAATTACAACTAGGAATACATCATGCACCTGCTGCAAAAGTACATATATACCAACTTTAAAAAACTCTTTTCACATCAACTCCCCCTCTGCCACCAAATATTCACTAGCTTTTATTGCCAACAATACTATTCTGTTCTACAGATAAAAAATAAACACAGCTCCTTGTCCCAAGGACTGACACTCTAAACACACCCCAGGGAAACCCAGAGAGGAAATATCAGAGGGATAGTAATGTTGTTCTCTTTGTCGTCTTGTTAATTCACATCTTATGCACTACACAATGGAGCGACTCTCTAGGAGAGTGGTGAGTTTTGTGCTGAGGTTACCACTACCTAGTTTATTCCTTTTTATGCCTTTGGGGCAAAAAGAAGAAGAAAAGTCAACCAAGTCCCAGTAGCTGTAACAGTGACAAGAGTGTAAGGGAAGTGGAGAACCTTTTTACTCACATTTTACACCTCTCCCTAACTCTTCATTTCTTTCCTTATTTTTCTAAGACAAGGAGTACCCCAACAAACAAGCAGATTAAAATTGGATACCTGAAGCTATTATCACCTGTGGCCATCATCTCTCCCTCCCTGACAGATGTCACTGCAGCCACTACGCTGAGAGCTCAATTTGTGAATGTAAGCCCATTCCAGGCTGCTGTAGGATGCACATCTGAAAACAGAATTAGGGAGCCTGTTTGCAAGGGAAGTGGGTCCTGGCATCCTCTGGAATGGTGCAAGCAGCTTCCTCTTCCATCCATCTGCCTTTAAACCACAGTCATGTCAGTTTGAGCTCTGAAACCATCAGTCAGGCAGTGATACATCTAAGGAATTTTGGTTTTTTTTCCACAGTAGACAGAACACAGTGGGCATAAATATCTTCCAAACTTCCCCTAATTTTTTCTTCTTCCAACGATCTCAGGCTTGATCTCAGTTTTTCGTCATCTCATTCAGAGTATTCTGTCCAGTCCCTATAAGTGCCTAGGAAGTGTGCACTGTACACAGAATAGAAATCAAAGCCATGTATTTTAGTCTGCTTTTGTGTAATCCCAACTCAAGCTTCCAGTCTCAATTTTTAAAACTGATTAAAGTGTAAATTACAAAAGATAATACTACTCCCAAGGACAGAAAAATATTAAAATAGGTTTACAAATCCAAGAGAGAAAAATCAATCACTGGCAAGAAGTAGCCTAGGATATGAATGAATTGCATGCCATTTAGAGAAACAAATAAATGCAACAGAATTAATCAGCAGATGTAAAAAAGAGTGTGTGATGCTGATACAAAATAGAAGAGATTACAAGGAGGCGTAAAACAATGACCACGTGCAGCAAATCATAGCTGCTTCTGCACAGATAGGAAAAACACTGAAGAAATGCTGCAAGTTATTTTTTGAAGATGGACATGAATTAAAGGCAAATTAACCCAGCCTGTGCCTCTGTCATGTACACACATGTACACACACACAAACCCTACTTTCACAGTCAGCCCCCATTGTGGATTTCTGACCTTCACCCTTCCTCTGCCATGCTAAAGTTGAATTTTAAATTGAGTCTGGAAGGCTAGGATGGAGTGGCACAACAGCAGCATAAGAAGTAGATGAGGTTTTTTCTGTGTTTGCATTCCTGACAGATTCACAATGCTTATTATTAACTAGACTGAGGACTTGGGAGAGAAGGATGTAGAAACAGTCAGGCACAGCAAATAGAATTAGGAAATATTTTGAAAACAGTCCTGCAAGCCAGGACATGCAATAGCCAAATTCACTTTAAGTCTCAACAACCCAAGTTCAAAGGTTTGAATTACTCAAGAATATCCTATGTTTAGCCAACACTGCTAATCTGGCACATCTCTTCCTTGTCTGGACAAACCCTTCCCTTCTCAAAATACCCAGAACAGATAAATGCAGTGTTACAGATACTCATTAACAGAGAGAACGTGACCGAAACATCAGTGCAGCTTTGAAAGGCAGGCCATATGTCTACAGTCATGGCCACATATCTACAGTCATGATGGGCTGAAATTTTGTTTTGTTGTTCTTCCAGCTGTTTGCCAGCAATAAATGGCAATTGTACTTTCCAACCATGTTCAGCTGGGCTCTATGCCATTTTTCGCTGTTTTTGATGGCAGAGCTCTCAAAGACATGCATTAAACTATCTGGCCCATGCAATAACTCACTACAGTTGCACTCATGCTTCCAAAGAGGCCCATAAGAAGAGGGAAAACAGGTTTTTTGAGAAAGCCAGCAGTATTCTGCATTAGTAATATTAAACTTTCCCAAGGAATTTCAATAGTATTAACAAATTATTTTGATAAAATACAGGAGGCTTTGCAGATGGTTTTCTCAGGGTTTCAACAGAGCAAAATGTGCAAGCTGTACACCCACTCCTCGATGCTGTAAGCTCCCTTACAGTCTGTCCTGTGACCATTCTCAAATATACTAATGTTACAGACTTAATCTCATAGTGGTAATGCATCCACAAACAAATTACTGCAGTAATGCAGTTAGCTCAATTAACTTTTGAGTCTATTCACTAGGCAGAACTAAAGGTCATTTTCTATTAAAATATCTCCCTCCCACTTCCTTATCGCCCTTTGCAACTTACGGGAGTTAATATTAGAAATCCTGTCTACACTATGTCAGGAAGAAGACAGACTGACGAAGCCAGAAAAAGACCTTATTCTTTACTAACATAACACAGACCCGGCCCAAAGAGAACATCTGCCTTCTTTCATGAACACGTCTAATTATGGTAAATTGTTAACACCTTGAAGAGGAGTTTCATAGAAGAGTAAACTTTAACATATGCCATCCTCACACATAAAACATCCTGTACTTCATACTTTTCCAAACACATGCCCTTTTTCCTACAACAGTTTATCAAAGGCCTTGTTTTGAAAAGGACTTCAACCTGTTTTCTATTCCTGTGGATGCATTTATTTAGTTCTTGCAATTATTTGCCAGTGCAAATAAATCCATAGAAATGTCAAACTGTGTAATCTGGGAATGCAGTCAGGAGATGAGACAGCGAGGCATGCAAAACTGCAAATACAATTATTTCCCCATGCACAAATGCAAGACACTACAATTTAAGTGTTTTGGAAAATCCTGCCTTTACTTTATTTGGGCACTGAAAGCTGCCTGTCCACCCTACAGCTCCTGCTGCTCTTCCCCTTGAGATCCCACACTAAAGTCACAGTGAATAATTTGACACTATTATTGCCATGGCAACACCTTGATGTCATGCATACACAGAATCATGATTGACATTCCTGCAGTAACCAACAAAATGAGAAATGAGGGGAAGGAGAAAACCAGACTCAGCTCCAATACTAATGGGGGAAACAGAGAATCACTGGAACTGCAAATATTGCTTTATTCATAAATCTGCCTTCTGCCATTTTTCACCATGCCAACATTCCTGTGAAGGGCTCCCATCAGACCCCAAAAACAAACACAAAGTGCAGAGGGCGTTCCTAACTCACGCCTGGATTTGGCCAGATTGCAGTGGGTGTTCTTCTGACAGTGCTCTCCTTGGGCAGAGGACTCCATGCTACAGCACAGAAGATTTTTGCCACAGAGGTTAATCTTAAAAATGTGCCCCTTAAATGTCACAGGTATGGCCTAAAATAACACAACACATTAAACATGTGGGTTTTGCTTCTGAGGACAGTCTTCAGGTGCTCAGCTGGGCTGTAAACTACTTTTCTTCTCCTCTTCTCTTCTCTTCTCTTCTCTTCTCTTCTCTTCTCTTCTCTTCTCTTCTCTTCTCTTCTCTTCTCTTCTCTTCTCTTCACAGGACAGCACACACAAACCATTAGGAATAGTATAAAACAACATCTGTTAGGAATTTTTAAAACTCAGTATCTGCAGCAGTTTTCATAGGGGTCTACAGGCAATACCAAGACAAGGATGGAAACAGCCTTTTATTCTAAATTTCATATGTACAAGGAAAGCCATTTTACACAGTTTTGTAAATTCTGCGTAAAAAAAAGCTATTGTCATCCAATGTCACTGTGCTTACACTAATAAGAACTTTTAAACATGGAGTACATTATTAACAACAAAAACTGTTAACAAACAGGCATAAAAGACACAGATATGTGTGCTGATATTTCACATACATTCTAGAAACGAGTTGGCGCAAAAATAAAATGTGCCAGTTAAAAAAAATAGGCTTTTTTTTTTAATCACGTAACACATGATTTTTTTTGTTGCTTTCTCCCCCTTTTTTTTTACACAATATGCTGAGATCCATTCTCAAGCCTTTTCACATCAGGATTTGCAGGCACTTCAGCAACCCAGCTATATTTTTTACAATACATGAAGTTCAGACCAACAAACAGAAAAACAGCTGCTGCAAAAGAAATTCTCATATCCCATATGCACATTCAAATATTACTCTCTGCTAGAGCAATCATTTTGCTTTAGTAATTTTTGGATACTGACATGTTTTCAGGATGACGTGTAACAGTTTGTCTCCACTTATCTCTCATTCATGTACTTAAAGGTTTCCCTTTAACGTAGCATCACGATGCAACAATATGGAAGCACAAAGGAAATTGTCCACAAAGCTTCACAATGTCTAAAAAGAGGGAATTGTTCTCTTTACAGCTATTTGATCCAAAGAAAAACTTTGATTTCCTCTGCTCTTGCTTTGAGCTATCTCTAAAATTTGCCCAAAGACTACTGTGTATCAGATGAGCTGACATGACACCCTCCCTAGTTCTCCTCCTAGATACAAGTGTCAGGTGACCAAATTAATTTAGAAGCAAAGCAAAGCAGAACTCAATTGCATGTGTGTTCATAATTTCCCATCTTTAATAAAATAGTAAAATATACTTATCAAAGGTTTTGCTGTGTCTGTATAAATAATCTCTCTCCAGTTATTTCATTTGTAATGGACTGTGCATTAAGATTATAAGGCAATTGGAACAGGATTCTCAGGATAACTGAAAGCTTAATATTGTTTTCCTCATGAGTCAGGATAAAGGCTTTTTTAATAAGCTCAGAGTGGGGAGAGAAAAAAAAGAGTGCATATGTGCATAATAGAAGAAGGATAGTTTTTCAGCATATAGACACTTAAATATTGATCAACAAAGACTGGTAATGACTCCACCATAAAACATATCAGAACTCCAACTGCAATTCAGAGCAGAGCTCAGCCTTATCCACTCAAGAGTGATATGTACACCTCCTTCTGACCCGAGAGAAATAATAAAGGGCATGTCAATGCTTCCTTCAACCTCAAATTCATTAATTTTGTGCCACAAAACTGCATGTTGGTGTAGTGAGTCACTGCAAAGTAAAACACATTACAACAAATCCTAGCAAAAAGCCACTGACAGCTACGGGACTGTATGGAACTCGGAATGCTGCTCAGTTCCACTGTGATTGTCAGATGGTGGAACGTCCTTCCATGGATTCAACACTTGGGACAGGATGGCAAAGACGTACGGCCCACCAATGCTTTGCCCATATTTTCAAAGGCACTGAAATAGAAAACGGATATATTCCTTAGTACCATCAGCGTAAAAAGTTTTCAAAATATAAGTCTTTATATGAAAATGTTCCTTATTGCATGGGAAGTTGAGCCTCCTTTTCTTCACCTCAAGAATAAAATGGTCTTCCCTTTTCTGGTGTTTGCAATCTGTTCAGCCTTGCTACCTGAGATGGTGAAGGCGGTACATCTTGCCTGAAAGGACCTTTAGGAGGGGTATAATTAGGGTCCTGAATTTTCTTATATGAGTCATAGTTGCTAGACCCTTCAGAAGAAGTTTTTTTTTTCAGTTGTTGTTCTTTCCGCCTCTGTTCTTGACGGAGCAGTTCTTGTGTTTCTAGCATCACCCTGGCATTAAAGCCATGTCCCCCCATATAGCCATTCCTTGATCCCTGGTAGCTGGAATATCTGGGATTTTCCTTCGCAGTCTGGAACCCTTCTCCAGGGGAATAACTCTGCTCCCAGGAGTCTTGAGATACAGAACTGGCATTTTTCCTGCTTTGCCTGAAAAGAAAAATGGAAAAGGTTTTTAAGACAAAAGTTCTGGTTTACCTTTGACTGTTATTGACAACGATGACTGGAAAGAAGGCAGCTTCTGCCATGCCATCAGCTTTTGCCCAGCGATGGCATTCTCCAGAAGTCACTTTCTAG
Organism: Promerops cafer; assembly: GCA_013398275.1. Classification (NCBI taxonomy): domain Eukaryota; kingdom Metazoa; phylum Chordata; class Aves; order Passeriformes; family Nectariniidae; genus Promerops; species Promerops cafer. The sequence goes on from VZSE01010906.1 coordinate 543,546, forward strand.
AGTCACAGTTCTCTTCTGCCCCAAAATGATACCCTGTCTCTTTTGTTGAAAGAACGTTTCCTAGAGGGCTGAACTATATTTCTAGGCCTCTGTGGGAGGAATATGCCATGAAAACCCATCCAGCTACAATTACCATCATGTTCTGAAGAAAAAAGTGTTAGAATTCAGTTGCAGCCTGGGAAAGACCATACGTGTTGCCGTGCTTCCTAAGAATGCAAGTAACAGCGAGCAATTGCAAAGTCACTCAGGAAAGATTTGTAACTAGACTGACACTTGATTAAAAATGCAACAGGAAGGTCCTTAAAACACTTCCCCTAACACTGCACCAGTCAGAAGATAAAGCTCATTACTGAGATGTAGTTCCAGTTTCTTCCTCCCATTTCCAGAACTAAGGAATTTTGTGCTATAAGGAATGTTCCCTAGTCTGCTATAGCTTTCATAAAAGAAGAGGCAGAGATAACGTTTTTTGCTCATTTTTTGGCTCCAGGGAGGAGATAAATAGGCCAAACACACATAGGAATTACAAATTCTTATCTCTTTTCACAATAAATCACCACATTATTTTGAAGACAGATTATGGTTTTGAAATAACTTTAATTTACTATCAAACTGCTAGATGCTTGTATGAATTTAAAATAAGATTGGTGGTGATAAAGTAAAACAATTTTGTGCTTCAGCAGAAGAGATACCCACTTTGAGATTAAAATTAGAGTATGAGAATCAAGCAATAAAATAAAATATATTGCGACATAAATCAATAAGAAAATAATTTAGTTGTTTATATATGTCTTGGTTTTTCATGTCATCACATATGACAGTGTGGCCTCATCCAATGAATATGGAGCAGAGAGACAGAAGAACTGGAAAATTTTTCTACCATTACTAAAAGAAAAAAGTCACCTAATGTTTTTGCAATCTTCCTTCCACATGTATAATTTGAAAATTACCGTATCTACCTTATTTCATAACTGATTCTGAGACTTCTGGATGAAAAATGTTATGCAAGATGAATGTGAATTATTGCAGCAAAAATTACAACATAATGTAAATTCTTACAAAATTTTTATAGCTGTTACTGGTATTCTCATATCCAAATTTGCCAAAGCAACAATGCTTCTGAGTCATGTTTTATCACTCCTTGGAACAAGAGCAAATTGAATGAATCTCTGTAGGCTACGAAACTGTCAGGTTCCTGATCTAGAGCAAGATAAATTTTAAGTAATAGAAAATTAACATGGAGTTAAACCTTGCTCTTACAGTTTCACATGGGACAAGAAGATGACTAGTTGAACCAATTTAATTTACTGACTGTTTTCTGGTACTTGCTCAAAATTAGTTGGCACCCTTTCCCTGTCTTTCTGGGAAGTTCCTTTAAAATTGACCCAAGAGTTTATCTGCCTTCAGTACTAAAGATTTGAATGTGCAAAGGGGGAAAAATAGGAGGCTCTTAGAGAATACACAGGATGAAAGGCAACAAAGCTCAAGAATGAAGCCAGTACAAACTTCAGTCATTACAAAGTCATGGTTGCATTAAGCTTGGGACCTAGGTTTCAGAGTAACAGTAAGATTTCTTTAAAGATCAGTCACAGTGTTAGGAACAGTTTGTAAAGCTGGAGAACCCTAGTTGTTATAGGAGTATTGTGGGATTTACAGTGCTGAACTTTAGCCCTGCAGTTCTGTCTGCTCTCAGCACAGCTGAAACACCCAGAGAGCCCAAACTAAGCCATTAAATTACCATTAATTACACAGTAACAAGCATTGCTAGACTGCTAGCCATTTCTCATGTTGAAAACCACCTTGAGGAAAGTTCTCAGTAACTCTTTTCAAAACAAGCACTTCTGTGAGCTGTTCTATGATCCATTTTTCATATTTCTTGTAGATTAATTTTCTTGTAGATTAATTTTCACCTTAGAGTTTTTAATTTCTGCCACTGAACAGCAATGCAACTGATTCCAACTTTTAAATGCTACCAGTGATTGTGAACAGGGGAAGCAAGTTTTAAGAAACATAGTTTTAAAACTATCAATGAACATGGTCGAGTGAGGCTAGCATAACTGAATGAGAATTTCTCAGGAGAAACAATATGGCATTAATAGGTGTGGTCACTTCCAAAGGAAGGCAGAGATAAAAAGAAGAGGGGATATAAAGATTTTCAAGATGAGAAAATAATGATCGCAAAAACCACAGGAACTTTACATTTCCCACCTTCCAAACTTAACAGAAAAATTCTACACTGAAAGGTGTTAAAGCATTTGAAAATCTGAAACTGTTCTATTTTCAAAGATGCTGCTAAGATAAGAGTTCATGGCTAGATAACTTTGCTATAAGGCTTGTATTTGTTTCCAAACAAAGAGTTATAATATACCTGGTAAAAGATATCTTGTCACAACAAATTTTTTTTCCACACCATTTCCACACAAGTCATGAAAAATAATACAGCCTTATTGGAAAGCAATTTGACACCAAGCTCTGGTGTAAATTATTCTCGATTCAGCCATTGCTGCTATTTCAAAATGCAAAGACTATTTCCATATTGCTTAACTGTGAGTTAATTTGTAATACAAGCTGGCTAAACTTCTAATAATTCTTAAAACTAAATATCAAGTAAAAGATATTTTGCCCAAACAACTAGTCCTTTAAAAAAAACCTACTGTTTTAAAAAAAACCATAGGTTTGTTCACACAAAAAATGTATTAATTTTCAGCACTCTCTCTATATATTAAAGAATGTATACATGTAAACCTCAAGACCTTTGATTTCTTGGATAATTTTCTGAGTTCCATATTTTTTTTTTTTTTGGAGGTCTTGAAATTTTTTTCCCCTTTTAATTTTTTTTTTCCATATTAATATCTCAAAGATAGAATTTCTATCCAGTAAGGAATTAGGCAACAGAAAAAAAATCATCTGACATGTCAAAACGGGACACCTCATGTTATGCTCAGGAGACTTTGTAATTGCAGAAAATTAAACTGGATGATGTCCCACAAAGAATAGATTTGTTTTAATATTTCAATTCTATTGGGTGCTGAATGTCATCAAATTCCCCTGAAATCAGCTCTGAAGAAATTCTCTGAAGCAATTCTCAGCTATCACATGTTCTCACTTAAGAAATTCTACGCCTCTTCCACAGTGAGTACATTCCAGCCGATATCAAGGCTGAACAAAAGCGTCGGCACAAAGGACAACATTTTCCTCCACAAGTGGGATCAGCTCCAGGCTGCGGCGCACGGAGCAGCTGCAGACAGCTCCCATACCTGGGCAAGGAGCTGTACTGGCGCTGAGCTTGCTGGAAACTCTCTCGTTCCTCTTGCCGCTGCCGCTGCATTTGGACCTCTACTGACACGGAGTGCCTGCCGCTCTGTGAGTACGTCTTGGTGTTTGGCTACAAAACAAAAATGAAAGTGGCTTAAACAGAGCAGAAAAATACCCACAGAAGAGCTGTCATCTAAGTTGTTATTGTACAAATACAGCGATACTTTTTTTAACATGCAGTTCAAGTAGCTCTTTCACAATAATTAGGTTAAATTCTGACCCGTAACAGTGGCCTGTGCTACAAATTCTGTTTCTGACCTGCCATTTCTGAGATGTATGAGGCGAACAATCATCCCGAATGGCTTATGCTTTTATGGCAACACTGTAATTTAAATTAAGTCAGTGGAACAGATTTTCAGAGTCTAAGTTAGCCTAGTCATGGTAATGGTAAGTTCTACACCCCGCTAAGGATTTGAGGGGAGAAGGAGCACAGCAGCTCCTTTGAACCTCACCAATATGCTCAAATGATGCTCTGCCTTAGTGGAACTATCCCATTTTGCAGTTGGCCCAGAGACTAGGAAAACATTTTCTGGTTCAGTATGATCAAATAGATAAATTCAGCAAGTCTCTTGTGTACAATGAGGACTCCTGTATCTCTGAGTAGGATTTTAATGAGGTGACAATTTGAAACGTTGAAGCCAATACTAAGATCAAGTGAAAATGAATGGGAAGAGAGTATTACAGGTCAGGATCTGACAGAACGGCTGGATTCAAACTTTGGAACTTAGAAAAGTTCACTTTTGTAGAGATACCACTTTTCATTTTACCCTATCACTTTCTTCAGATTTTGTGATTTCATTTTGCAAAATAGAGTGTCACAAAAATCAAAGAATGCTATGGGCTTTTCTTGTTGTTTTATTAATAGGGTTTTGCCTACAAAGAAACAGAGTAATAGTTTTTTTCTCCTTAAAATTACCAGTACTATTCAAAATATGTAAGTTTAAATATGGGGAGGTGAGGGAGCATAACCACTTGTCTGAGCCTTGGACTGAAACAGCTTGTCTCAGACTTACTTTTAAAGGCATGTTTTGCCTTTTTATCTCTGCTTTTCCTCAAAACAAACATCTCTTGCTTTTTTTTCCATTATAATTTCTGCAGCAGAAAGAGATCTTAATGGGTCACAAATATATGCAAGATAAAAGGCTTTTCAAAAGCTTTGCACATAGAAGACAAGTTTTAGAAACTAGAGTTGTCATTTGTGACACAAATGTCTTACTATAGTCAGGTACCTGCAGGTAGCCAGAAACAACAAGTTTTAAACAGGTGTACAACTTTTAGAAACTTTGTTGCCAATGAGAATACACTTCAGACAGAGCATCAGTCTCAGCTCAGCATTTAACAGATACAATTTTCCAATTATAAGAAGATTCCTGGGTGAAAGAATCGGAATGTGAAAGCACAAACTAGGAATAAGACTGAACTCATTTAAGAGAATCCTGAATGTAACAGTAATGTCTATTTCAGAATAGGTTTACTCAGTAAAAACCTCAGTAAAACAGCAAAATCTTAGAAAAAAAGCTTTAGGAATGGTGAGATGAAGCAACAAATTGAGAAAACAGAATCATGTGTCAGCCTTGTGGGAAATTTTCTTAGAGATGAATAAGCTGTACATATGTATGTCCAAACCAACAACTCCCACAGAGATTTCCTACTATATTAAATAAGGGCAACACATACAGAGCAGTGTTTCAGTTATTGCATATGTCAACATTTCTAACTTTCTTGACTTTATTGAGAGTCTTCTGACATTTGGTATTTTATTGAAGGGCTCAGCTTATGGAAGGGAGTCATTACCTGAAAATCACAAGGTTTATTTGTGAATTCTCTCCTGTGTGGTTATAAGCAGCTTACAGAGAACCAGAGGGAAACTCAAAAGTTCCCATATCAACTTCCCCATAAAGAATAAAAACATTTAAACTAAGATTTTACAGCCAGTCTCCTAATTTCATGGGTTTCACTTCAACAACATTGGAAAGCTTGCAGCTACATTATGTCATATGTGAGAAAGTAGTTATCATAGATAAGACATGAAATCAGAATTGCTTCTCTTTATTTGAAAACAGTTTCACTTTTTTCAGTTGGCTGTAAATATAATGGATTAAAGAATTTGACAGTACAGAGAATGGTTAAATCACCAAACAGGTAGAGATAGGATTGAGCTGCTGCTCAGTTTAGGTTTATATAGGACAATAAAATGCATCATCTAGAAAGCACACACACATGTGCAGAGAGATGAAGTCACTACAAAAGCCTGCAGTAAAGTGACAGAGGCTCTGAAAGTCCTAATGGAGTATGAATGGACTAAGATCAAAATGTAACTCCAGAGATATTTCTTTTTAATGCACAGAGAAACCAATGGCTCAATAGAGGCAGGAGCTGTCACTTCTGTCTGCCTGCTGTAGTGCATGCCCAGAATGACAGGATCTGAGGAGTCAGGTCTGGATTCTCTGCAGTTCACAAGGAATTTCATCTAATGGACAACATTTATAATTTGATGGGTCTAAAGGCAAACATCTCAAATCCATTATCTGATTTACTGAAGGTACCTGTATGCCCTGTTAACTTAAGAGGATTTGCAATACTTAACTAATCTGGAAAGGATATATATTTAGTCTGAATGTTGTTCACATCTACAATAAGCTGTTCATATAATTGAATCTAATATCTCATTTCAAGTATCCAAAAATATGTCAATGAGACATAAAAATACTCCCTTTGTATGCAATCACATATTCCATATCATAACATATATACACATAGACAGGTACATTCAACCATCTTATTAATGAAAAGGCCTTTCTTTCAAAACTTTTCATTTAAAACCTCAGTGATACCATTGTGAATGCCCTTGATATATAGTTATGATGATATAAAGACAATATATTCCATTTTGGACCCTTAACTTGCTCAGTAAAATGCAAATCTCCATACAGTGATATAACTTTTCAATGTGCTGTTGATTAAAGAAACAAATAAAAAAATATTTATATTACAAGTAACTTTAGTCTTCAAAAACTAATTGGTAATTTTGTCTCAGTTCTCATAGTATGGTTTTATACACATATGTTTAAATAAAATACATTCCTAAACACACATCTATATAAATAGCTAGCCCATTTATGTTAGCATAAAATGGAGAAAATAAGAAAAAAATGTTGCATTAATTTAGATCTTTCAACAGCAAAAAAAACTTGTACAAGGAGCACACGTAACACAGTAATTATAACACCGATATCAACACAAGGCTAAGTACATTTATAACAACCTGAAACCATCCAACAAAGCTGGCAACAGCTCGGTCCTCACATAGCAGATTGATAAGAACCCTGGCCTTGCTTGCAATGAGATGTATGACAAGTACTGACCTTTTAAATTAGGATGTGGTCAAGGCCACAATAACAACCAAGGCTGAGTTATACAAATAAATGTATGTTCATATCTTCCACAATACATTTAAGTGGCAATGATAGTGCATTCAGCATTGTTAAACAATATTCAGAATATAAAACTGTGCTTTAAGATGGATGAAATTACACAGCTCTCTTCCCAAAGATGCATTAATTTAAAACCAGGGCTGCAAAGTTAAAAGTTGCTACCTTCTCACTTTATGCAAACATTTTTTCATGTTACAGAGAGTAGCTCTGTAACAGAACATGTAACCCTCATGGCTCAAGTTGCAGTGACCATTATCAGCAGTCCATGGCAATATATTTTAGGGACAAAGGTCCCTCTCTATCTTCCTACCTACCCCAGGGGCTGCCCACACAGCCTCTGTCCCTGCACGGTGGCATTTCTACGCTCACAGGGTAGTTCTGTGTAGTGGTAGCATGGATCCCTCAGGAATGGCACAAATCAAAGCTGCCACTGAATTGCAGAGAGGAGATCATGGGGGCCATCCAGGGCACTGGCTTTTCAGGGAGATCCAACCAGTTCAGGTGGCAGGAGGTCTACCAATGACAGTGACATACCTATCTGACAGCCTAGAGCCACAGGGACAAGCTGGGAGAAGTGCTTACTCAGACTCACAGAACTCTTTGGGTTGGTAAAGAAATACTTAACAGGGAGATTACTAAAGAAGCAAGTCCCTTAGTATTTTCCCAGTTATTAAAAAAGACCACTATTGTCTTAAAATAAATGTGCCATTTTGTTTTCCAGATTAAGCTCTGAGTTTAAGCAAGAACTTTCAAGTTCACCTGGGAACTTGGCAGGTACAAGGCCCCCCAAAAGTCTGTGATTCTCATAGAACAGCACTAACTAGAAATAGATAAGATTAAATGACCTTGCCTGCTTTATGTGTAAATGTACTTGGCACAGATGACAGACAATCCAGTAACTGTGTATATCAAAATTCAGAATGATAAAAAACATTCAGAGTCTCTGGGAGATGTCCTTGAAAACTATTTTTACCTCCATCTTTGTGTTTATGTTGCTATGGTGAACAGAAAAAATAACAGTATGTCTTTTAAAAATTGCCAACAGGTGCATGTATTAACTCAAGCAACATGTAAAAAGAAAATCCCATTCCTTCCTGTACCTTTATATGGTGTATATGTAGGAAGCTGAGCAGCATGGAACAATGCTTTCTGTTCTGTGTTAGAAGCAGCAGAAAGAAAATCTTCAGTATGACAGAAACAAACCACTAAGCCCTGAAATTCTGCTTGAGGTATTTATGCTCACTGTATGCCTGTGAACTATAAATATGTTTGTTTACTAACTAAAATTACTTAATATCATTTAAAAATCTTAGATCTTCATTTTTAAACTTCAAATATATCAGTAGATTAAAGCTCATCGGTAAAAAAAAATAAAAATAAAAAAAATCTTAGTTAGGGCCTAAACCTTAGCAAAAAATGCTGGTATTTTATTAAATCCTTCGCAGATTTGTTATATAAAATGGATACTAACTACACAGCTAAAGAGAAATTACCTGCAGAGACACTTTCCTGTATAACTTTTGTTTCCTCTCTGAAAGAGATTGTAGGATAGGAGAAACTGCAATTTAGCTTCTAAGGTTTTTATCTACTGCAATACTCTGTTAGATATTGCCTAATATCTTGCATAAAATATCCTAAAATAGATGCTTGAAATGGAATAATAAGAGAAATAATTATTACAATACTTCTCTTTCTCATTAATGTGTTGAGCAATTCTACATAATTTACAGCCTGATATAAACTTTACAATATTTGTATTGAATATAGTCTGTTATTCATTTTTTCAGGTAATATTAATATGCTATGGTCAAAGTTATAGCACTAAAATCTTTTCCTAAAGAATTTTAGACTACTGAAAATCTAGTATGGCTTTGAGAAGGTCAAGGACTTGAGTACAGGGATAAGAAATGAGTATCTTAAACAGATTTTTTTTTTTTTTTTCCTATAGAGACAAGACCTACACACCAACAAACAGCAGAAAACACCCAAGCAGAAAAAAAACCCAGACCTTCTGAGCCTTTAGGTATCAGGCCATGTAAAAATATATTATTAGGACTCCTGGAGTCTTTCGTCTATGAAAATCATGCAATTATTTACTTTTCACAAATTTGTGCATGTAATTAAAGCTATACACAGATAAGTCAGGTAGTGTATATATAATGACCCAGTTAGCTGTTATCTTTAGAAAATAAAGTATATTTTTATTTGACTCCTAAATATTTAAAGTACATTTTTTCCAGCTGCTCTCTCAACGCCAGTTTTTTCCCGTCATTCAAACAGATCCAGGATGACTGGAGATGAATGTATTTGTGAATGGAATTTGCCACTTCCCATTTTCAGCACCAATTATTGTATTGAATGTGATGAAATAAAGCACCAACTTTTGTCCCTCAAGCATTTTTGTGGGCTTTTTTGGATCACTGGTGTGCTTCCACAAGCAGGACTGGCAAGCAGCTGTAGTGTTTTCCATGGATTTAAAAAGCTCTCTATTTAAATTGGATTGTTCACTCCCATGGCTTTTAGGGCTACAGAGCTGTGGTTTTGTTATTGAAGGGGGGTGTGTCTGTTAATCAAGATGTGACTAGGCAAAAATACAAGATGTGGAACAAATTACAATGAAGTCCCTCAAAGTCTGGAACTGGTACACGGTAAGCCTCAGCAGACCTAACACAATCCAGAAAAGCACAGAAAACAGAGGCTCGACTTTGGTACCAAACAGAAAAATCAGCCCCAAAAGAACCCTCATTGGTATAAAAGTGTCATAGCAACATCAAGGGCCTTAAATATTAGCAGACACACTGTAATTCCATGCAATTCTGCTGTCCAGATACACAATTCTGCAAACTTTGACTGGAATTAACACCAGCAGGATTAAAATGGATTAATCAAATTTTATGTTATTTTTATCTTTTTTTTCCATGCAACATCAGGCTTATAGTATTGCCCTTGAAAACCTCTAGTACCTTGCTTTTTGAAATACACACACATAAAAAGCACCACATAAAAGAAGAAAAAGAACAGCTACGAAGCCTGAGAAAGTCATCCTAAAACAAACAAATGCAAAAATCTCTTCAATAAAGCTTTGACTCAGCTTGCAGAACCACTGAATTTTAGAGATGGCTTGATGTTGCAACATTTAGGCAGTTATTTAAACCCTAACAGTGTGTCATTCAAATGGCCTTGAGCAGAAATGTTATGCTGCTTAATAGACGGTGTCATCTCATTCCAGCACTATCACTTTTTGTGTCTGTTAAGCTGCCTGATGCTGTTGAACACTCTCAGGCAGTCAAGTACTCTGTTTACTGGCAGGACAAACACAGTGGGGCAAAAAGTCCAGCGCTGTGGCATTGCTCAAGTGCAGAGAAATGACCTTCACCTGAGGGGCCCCAGCAGAAAGGGATGGGCCAGGCACCCACAGGTACCACACAGAGCCAGTGTGATGTTGTGCTCCATGGAATGACATCTGCCTCCCAGCCAGGGAGGAGACTGAAGGTATCTGTCACAGGTAACTGGATTCCTGTGTCACAGGCCATTAATAATCTGGGAGGAATTGGACTTGGTGAGGTTTACAGGACCATTTTTATAATATATTAGTGGGTTTCTGAGGCGTTGAGCCCCTCTGAATATCCTCACAGCTGCCAGATTTCCATCAGCATCCATTACTTCCACTGCAAACTCCATGTTCATTTATACTTCCTTAAAGTAATCAACAGTCCCCCATCACATCAGCACTTTGTTCCCTGTCCTCAACCATCCCATCAGCTTGGTAATGAGAAACACAAACTACTTATCACCTCGTAGCACACACTTCTCCAAGGATGGGTTTTCCTCTCTTTCTATCCAAACCAGGTCAGAGTTGGCTGCTGTCTTGTGGCTCAGAGGCTTCTCTGTATGCAAAGCCTTTTGTTTATGTAGGCTGCACAACCCATCTCCCTCAGGTGAAAATACACTTTTCAACAATGGCCCACGTAAAGTTGCACTTTGCACTGCTGTGGTTTGGAACCACCAGCTCACAGATGGAGAAGACTGAAAAGACACTGATGAATGTATCTAAGTACTTTCTTACACGTGTATTATAAGCCAATTCTGCATTTTTTTATGTCATTGGTATTTAATAATACATCTGGATCTATTTTGAGAGGTTGTCTTAAGAAAGTCCATCATTTTAGACTAACATGTTAAAGTAGTACAAAACACTCCTTAAAAAAGAGGGTTATGGCTCTTTAAAACTGAAATGACTGTGAACTGCTGAAATGGATGAGATCATTGCTTTATCCTTTCCAAGTATTGTGATCTTGAAAGGCTGGAGTACACGATGGAAAAATAAAATTATAAGTCAAATAGACTCTGGGCAACTTTTTTTTTAAAGTACTTATCTAAAATAAAACATTTGGTCACCTATGTATTTAACAACAGAGCAGCTCCTACAAAAGCAACAATAAGCTTCAGAATTAATATTAATACACTAAGCTGAATTAGTCACTTTGAGCTCATTTGCATGATCTGTAGAAGGGGAGTAAACAGAGAGATACCATTTGTTTGAATAAGAGAAAATAGAAAGGTCAATGTTCTGACCCAGGATTTAGGAAATTATTCCATTCCTAAGGTAATCAGTCTGTCATCCAAATAATTCCCTTCTTGCTCATTACAAGAAACTATAATACAAGCCAAGTAGACTTTCTAAAGTTGCTATGGCATTTAGATATACAACCATTTGGCCCATGACCTTCAGTAGTTAAGTTCCCAAGACTTCAAGGGTGCAAGTTTTCTCATACACAGTTTTCCCAAGAATGTTGCTCAAATCTCTCATTTGGAAACCAAACAGTAGCTGATATGGGTAACAGAAGGTATCAACTACACCCAGCCCCAATGTACCCCAAATGGCTAAACTATCCCTGTGATGAGCTATCACATTATCTTCCCTACCTCAAATTGAAAGCATCTGCTCATAAAAAAAAAAGTTTATATTATTTATTCCATTTCAGAGGAAGTTAGATGTTTTCTAATACAGGAAAAGAGAAGCCTATATCCTGATAATGTTGTTCTCAGTGACTTCATACACAGACATGTGGCTCTTTGGCTATTCTCACCTCAGCCTCGTGTGCCTGGCAATGCTGAGCAACAATAACTCACCACCCTCACCTGCTTCAGAGGAAGCTGTGAGAGATTCTGCTGTTGTCATCACACCGTTCCCACTTTTTTGGGAACACAAGTTGTTCACTGTCTTTATCACGGAATTTTAAACAGAATTACAGTTTTTGTGTCATATTTAAAGGATCCTAATTTAGGATATGTAATTGATTAAAAAGTAGCACTAATTCATTCAATTATGTTAATCAAGATAAGCGCATGTATTTAAATAATTGTATCATATTATTAGATCAATTTGAACAGGATTTAAAAGAACAATTAGGACATATATCTCAATACAGAACTGTCTCAGCTAATGTAAGTGTCAGTGGTACTATTGTAAAGCAGGCACACCTCTCTTTTACTGTGAAAAGACACAGTTCTGCCTTTATGAAAATAACTAAACACAGTGACATTGCTCCAGAGAAAATACCATTTACAAGGTTACATCTTCCATTATTTATTGTTAGTATGTATTTTATTCTGGTTTTCCTTGAAAATTTCAGATCAATAGATACTGCCTTTGATACTAATCCAAGCAGTAACTCACAGAGTCGAGGGTCTAACCATGGAGCAAATAATGCTGTCTGCACACATGACAGATGGCTGAAGAAGTTTAGAAATGAAGTAAACATCAATGAACCAAAAGTGGAGATCACAGCAAGGGCAGAAGTATGGAGGCAGAGCACCCTGCCTCCCTTTTGGTCTGCTCCCAACCCACCCAGGAACAGCAGGAATCAGCCAAGCTTCCCAGATTTGACAGGCCTGGCACACTCACCCAGGGCTGCTCAAAACTGTACGTGCGTCTCCTGTCTTCCACGTCCTCGTCTTGCTTTGCCTGCTGGAACTCCTGTCTCAGGCGCTGTATCCGGTCATGATTGTTGGGGGTCGATCTGTTGCTAAAAGAGGAAGGATGAAAATGATCAATATACTTGGGAACTGCCACCTGCGACTGGGACTGGGACTGCTACTGCAGTGCAGGACTACAGACCTAAAAATAATTTACAAGCATTTAGTACAAAGATCTTTAGGTTTTTTAAAGATAATTAATGCTGTCTGTCTTATAAAGAAATTTCAGGTATTGCAAGGACAAGACAAATAAGAATATTTCTAAAAATTATCATAAGTTGTTGGCACCTTTTCAATATATGTCACTCCTAGAGAATGAAGTGGAATAGATATAGTAGTGTCAGACTTAACATAAAGGGAAATTAAAAGTCCTAATGATCTCTGCTACTGAATAAACAAGAAAGATACTTTTCCCTGATCAATAAACTGTAGTACTGTCCGATCTTTATTCACATCAAATTAATTACAATGTCTGGAGGCTCTACCTATATAAAATTTGGTTATTTTCCCCAATCAATAAGAGCCTGTCATCCTTTAGTTCTGTTTTTAACAAGTCTTTTAAATTGATCAGTCTGAAAGCATTAAAAGGTTTGGAGGCCAGTAAAAAGCCATCCATTTGACAGGGCCATAGGCAGGAATGGATCTGGGCAGCAGATGAGAGCTGGCTTCACTCAGCCCCACTGAGTGACACTGGTGGCTGGGGAGGGCTCAGTCCCAGAGGTACTGATACAAACCAGCACACCCAGAACCTTCAATCCTTCAAAACCATCAGTTTTTCCACAATGCCCAGTAATCCACGCTCCACGGCACAGGTGTACGTGAAACCATAATGAAATATGCACAGGAATGGCTTATTTCATGGAGAAGGGGGAAAGTGGGTATTTATTAATCTTGTTGACGTTTTTCCAGCTGTGCAGCTCCCACCTGACCCTACAACTGCACTCTTTCAAACATGTTAATGTGGGAATCACAGAAAGCCTGACAAACAAATATGTTATATCACAGCTAACCAGAAGCATTTTAATCTATTCTTGTGGGCTTCTTGTGCCCTGCATTTTGTTGTTTATTTCAAAAGAGCTGATGAGGAATTGACAGCCATTACTTTTGTTTCAAAAGAGAAATCTGCAGAGAGACAATGGAAAGCAATTCCATAGATTTCTTTTCTTGGACACAGGGTACAATAAAACACAGTGAATTTATATCCTGTGTCTTCTTTCATATGAGAACAGACAATTCTAGAGTCCATTTGTGACTGTTTGCCATGTCTTTTGGGACTGGTAGGTGCAGGGGACTGGAGGTTGTAGATGTCTGAGACATTACCTCCCACTCTTTTCAGCGCCAATAAATACAGTTTATCAGTGCTTGGTTGGCCAGAAAGAAAAATTAGTATGGCTCTGGCAAAGGCTAATTTTTGAAGTGGTTTAGGTTGATTTTTCTTTTGAATTTATTTGAAACCAAAGGCAAAGAAAAGCAAGGAATTTAGAGAAGTGTTTACTTTCATGCTTTTTTTTAACCCAAATGGGAGCTTTAGGAAATTCTTTATTTGTAGGGTAAGTCAATTTCTATGTGCAAATTACCATTTTGAAAAGTACAATTAAATGAAAGCTTAATTTAGAACAGGTGGAAATGAAACACTGGTATTTTCAAAATTTCCACTTCATTGTAGGTGTGTTGCTAATTTTATTTCCTTAATTCAACTTCATTTTGTGAAACATCTTATCTCCATTTACAGTTTTATTTTATGTAAATTTATTCCTTATTGTCAAATTCTGCCCAGCTTTACTATACAACCACTTGGTTTTTTCCCATGCATTGGTACACACTTCACATTTTAAAGGGATTCATCACATTCCAATATAAGACATACAAAACACTTTAAAATGATCTGTCAATTTTTAAAACTGGTATTGTTAATCCAAAAAACAAGCAGTCCACTGCTTTCTACACAGACAAGTGTTTCCTACCTGATAAATTGCACTTTAAAAAGCAAAAATGTAATAAATATTAAAATTTCAGGCATAAGAATATATATTTGAAAGAGAAGTCATTGAACTTCTGTGCAAAAATTACCAGAAAAGTGCCATCCATAGACACCTTGTAGTACTCAAGACGATGGGTAAAAAATCAGCGTTCCATAATCAAGGTTGTTTCAGATTTTAGGGATCACAGTGCAAAAGTGACACTGAAGCAGTTTATCCAATGGCAAAGAGAAGGCACTAAACCTTGTGCATTATACAGGATAATTATACAGCAGCATTACAGCATTATACAGCATCAGCCCCAAAATGGGCTACTGGAAGGGTTAAGACAGATCTGAGGGCTTCTGCACATTTTGTAATATTTATTCGTTAAAACAATTACCCTATCAGAGGAATAGCAAGAAAATACATCGTGTCCATGCCATGAAGCCAAAATGTGTCTTTTCCCAAACAGCAAATGCATGAACTTGACACTCTCTACACTGCAGAGAGGAGTAACAAAGGACAAGGAGGATCCTGGGATTTATGATCAACTCGTCTCCAGACCTAAGAACTTACTTTAATGCCAAAAGAAACCTTACCAAAAAATGAAAAGAAAAAAGAAGTCAAGCTGATTTAAGAAAAGTTATTCAAACTTATTAAAGGATTGATAATGGCAGAGAAGATAAATCTTTTAACAATATTTCTATTTTATCTGAAAAGCAAGGGACATGACTCAGATTTAGAAAACTGCAAAAGAAGTGAATTATAAAAAGGACTATTTCACAGGAAAAAAGGGCAAAATTAGAAAAAGGCATTTCCGTATCTATTCTAATTTCTTTGAGCTCAAAAAGTCTCTAAGAAACAGAAAGTGAGATCAAGTCAGTGGGTTAATAATAATAAAAAAATATTTTTATTTAGAAGAGGAAAAGGCAGACAGCTAAGGAGGCACTAAGATACATTTCTTAAAAGATTATTTGAGGGCTTAGATGGTATCTTAGATTTGCCTTTCATTTCCATTTTCATTTCAACCTTGTTCTGATTCTCTAGGTTAAATTATAGCTGTCTTTTTCTTCTCATGACTGAGGGCTTGCACATCTCTGTCCTGGCCTGCCATGCTGTCACCTCTTTCTTTTCTTTTTGTGCCTTTCTTCATCCAGTTACTCTTATCATCAGTGCTTTTTTTGCTGGTTTTTATGTCTCCCACTGCACTCCCTCTGCACTCAGAGAACACTTGGTACACCCACTTGGTATCTCATTCAACTCCCAACTAGTACTTCTAGGAGGAGGAAAATGTAAAAATCATAATCACAAGGGAAAACTGTCACCAATAAAATTTTGGAGTCAACAGCGCAAACCTAAATTTATTCCTTTTCAGATACCGAGATGTTCTGCTTTATCTACAAATCTTTATGTAAGTCACATCATTATCCCTTGGGGCAGAGCTAAACAAATTATATCCCTTGTGAAGTGTCCTTAGCCAGTCTAAAGCAAGATGAATTTTGACTTATTGGATGAATTGACCCAAGAAAGATAGGATCATATCAATAGACTACTAGGATGCAGGCTGCAGGTGTTCTTGCTGCTTAAATTCCCCATTGTGGGTATATGGGGCAAGTCCTCAAAAGTTCAATTAAATGTGTCATGTTTTGTTTGAGTCCTTCATTCAAATGCACTGAAAATCTGAAGGTAGATGCACCTCAAAGAATTCAAGACTATTAGCAGGAAGGAAGGAGTTTACCTTGAAATCCATCCAAAGTCTATTGAAGATTTAATCTATGCTAGCTCTAAAATTTTTAGCAAAACTGGAATTACAACTCTCTACAGTAACCATAGCTTGCCCAGACAGGCTTCCCTTATGCCTACTTAATAACAGGATGGCTGTGAATTTACAGAAGACAATTAGCACCTCCTAGCATCAGATAGCAGTGATGTTCTTCTATCAAAGTGCTCTCTTTTAAATGTTCTTAAAATAAATAAAATTCAAGGAAAGGCTTTTAGGGCCAAAGTTTACTTGGGTTGCAAAGCATCTGTGCTTTCTTGTATCACAGCTCTACTTGGCACCCCATTGCCTTCCATCTGCAGATGGCACATTTCACAATCAGTTGTTTTTTGAGTGCTGCTTCAAAACACACCACCAGCAACAGAGACTAAAAATGAAATGGTAAGCAAGACTTAGATAGGCCAGGGCTGTCATATATTTCCAGAAACAAGCAGTTGCAGCAATGGCCATCAGGGTCTCAGATCATTAAGCAATGTCTCAGTGTGATGTCATGCACTGATGTGCAGAGCTGTATTCCTTTCAAAACAGTCAGATTTTCAGTGTGATAAAGTAGATACAAACATGCCACTGAACAGGCACTGAAGCTTTGAGAAAAAAAAATTATTGGCCTGAAAAAGAATGGAAAAGGGTTTTAACAACACCACCAGGCAGTTGCAACTTGACTAGAATAACCAAAAGGTTAGTAAACAAACAGTGTTCTTTACACCTTGAAATCTTCTATCACACATTTGAGCTGCTGGGGCCTCGCTGGCCTGACTAGCTGCTTAGATCTCTGGATAGCAGTAATAAAACACAGATGGGCTCTTATCTGCTTCAAGCTGGCAAATAACTACCACCCATTTGTATGATATAAATTCCTTTTCGTTTGAACAGATTACTTCTGTCACATTAAAAATTAAGGTCTGAATTTGTATCTACCTCTGTTTACATACAGAGAGGAGCAAGAAACAAATTTATTTCCGTCACACTGAGGACTGACAATGTGGCCATGCCATGGTTGGTGGCACACATCCTTACCAAAGTACATGACCAACTGAATGTCTACAAAATTGGCCCCTTTCTTCATCTCTTAAGCAGGATGAAACAGCCCAACAGCAAGCAGAGTGGTGATAATCTAATATAAAAACTTCTGCTACATTTACTGGAATTCGAGCACCCTCTCGCCGCAGTGCTTAACCCCAAGCAGATGGATTTGTCTGTTTCGGATGGCCCTTGCGGGGGAATAAGCAGAAACTGTCAGGTTATTTGAAAAAGTCACGGGCATAAAATAAAATGAAAGTGTGCCCTTTACCAGCCTCAAAGTTACCACCACGTCCCAGTGCACAGCCTGCTGGTTTGTTCACTTTAAGCAGATTTGTTAATCATCAGTGACACAGATGACTGTGCCCACACAGCACAGGGCGATGAGTGCTGAGCAGCAGCACAGTTTGTACCGTCTCCTTCCTGCCACCGGCTTGCCAGAGCAGGCTGGTCTTTTCCTACTATTTTGTTCTGTGGTTTATTTTTTGACATCTAAATGCCACTTCTCAGGCTTAAGTTAGTGTAACCAATTTGGTTGGTCCTCTCCTTCCATTGTGCCCTACATATGGTCCTTTTCTGAGACATCAGGGAACAGATTTTTCATGAACACATGGATATTAGCACATACAGACATGGTACACAAACAGGAGCAACCATGGACGGTGCTGTATAAAAGAGCTGTTCCATGGTTACAGAATTGCTACAGTCATCTGAGAAAAAACTTAGCTGAGCAAGAGATCAAATTTGTTAGACTACAAATGTACTTGTACCGTGGTTGTAACCTGGAAAGAGGCATAAAAAGCCTTATTCCACACTACTTTTGTTTTTCTTAAGTGTCAAAGAATTTACTGGGAATAAGGCATAAAAAGGTAGGGGAGAGGTGTTAAAAACCAAAAAATGTATGAATTACAAAACTGCAAATAAAAATAGTTTCTCTGCACAAGCTTCATTAAGTTTTATCAGCTAGTATCTTGGGTTTTTACACTCAAACCACAGGTCATAAATTCACAGTAAATCCCCCATATGTTCACCAAACACCTGAATTCAATTTCTCTTCTACTTGTAAGAAACAAAATGTGCAGCTCAAATTAATTATGCATGCAAAGTTAGTTTCTAACAAGGGCAGCTTCTTGCATGCTGAAGGGTATACATTCCACCAGCATTTTTTCCCCCCAGATCTCTTTCAATTTTGGCTTATTTCTACTGTTCACATGGTTATAAAACTCATCCTCTCTTGCCATTTCATATTTGCTAAATGAACACAGAGCATTATATATCCTTTAAAGTCTTCAGATTTTTAAGGCAGTTAAATTCAGGGATTGGCTTAATGTGACAGGCAAGATACAGCACGTTACCTGTACACATACCTACACACTTCAGCATAGTAATTCCATCAAAACAGGATTTAAACTTTAGGATTTATGTCAATATGTATGCATGTGAAATCAGCTCATTGGGAATTTTAGTGTCATTCCAGTTTGCCTTCACAGTGGAAGTTCATCAACAGCAATACCATGAAGTACATAAGTCTCCAAATGCACTCACTTTCTTCTTCAGTGAATAAAATTAATTTCCAAATTTTGACACTGTGTTTAGATGATCATTTTACACAATTTCAACAGAGGAAATAATTAAAAATTAAAAACATACACCTCTCTTTTCCAGATTAAAAAGGTAACCTCAAATGCTCTAAATTCAGCAGTCGCTTCTGATGTGTTGGCCATAAAAAATGTGGAGAGGTGGGGCTGATGGGGAGGTCACTTCACCACAAGTCTCTTCAAACTTTCCAGACTAGATTTCACTTTGAGTCCCTCTGTGGCCCTTCTGCAGCAGGGCCATCATTTTACCACCAGTGAAATACGAAGAATGCACCCAAGACCCTTTTTATTGCCACCATCACTCTTCCTTATTAGCCTGTCAGAGCCTGCACACCGGAGACTGAAACCCAGTCTTACTTTTCAGTGGAATCCTTCTACTAAAAGGAAAAGCAGAGATTTTAGGAGCTTGCTATAAACATCTGAAAACAGATACTCAGCTACTGGGTTATCACACAGTCTAAGCCTTACTTTAGAGCTGTTAGATTTTGCAGATATAAGCCAAGCCAATTTTCAGCCACACACAACTTGTTACAGCTGTTCTCATAGGGTATTGTATTTTCCGAGTTAGAAGAGAAACAAAAAGGAAAAGAAAAAAGAGAATGCCACAAAACCAAAAGAAAATACAAGACAACTCATTGTGAATTTCTTATGAGAATGTTAAAGAAATAGCAGACATACATAGGGAAAGATTTAATAAATCATGAAGAAAAGAAAATGTAAAAAATACAAATGATCAAGCAAGGGAGAAATTTGCAGTTTTGATTCCAAATTAAATAGAAAATTACTTCAAAGTCAGGTGGCGAGAAATGGGCTCTGTCCTAAGAATGTTCCTATCCTGACTGAAACAGACAGTGATGGCTCCAGTGCTGTTAGGTCTGATGAACATCCACAATTGGGCATCACAGGCTACTCCGTGTCAATGCGAGAGCTGCCTGGCACAGCAATACAAAGACATTTAACAAAGACCACAGAGAAGAAATCCCCTCCTGGCCCTAGCTGGCCATTCCTGTGCCAGCAGAAGGGATCATCCAGAAGATCCCTAGAAGGCTTCAGGCCATGTCAGCCTTTGTTTCCACTTAAGCTAATCCAGCTGCTTTGCTAGAAGCTGTTTAGGGAGAGCTCCCTCTGATCTCTCAGGATGAGACGTGGGGCAGAAACCTTCAGCAGAGGGGCAGCAGAAGCAGCTAGGGAGCAGCCACGTCTTAAAGCACGGCAGGATTTGCAAAAAGGAACATCTGTCTGTGGCCAGCACCACCTGTGAGGTGTGGATGTTGTGACGTAGGTGCAGCCCAGATCCCTCCAGCACATCTTACACGACTCAGCTTCTGCTCCGTGCTGACACTGTGCTTTACGCTATAAAACCTGCTTCAGAGCGCAGCTCTAGCCAACACTGGAGTGCAGAAAAAGCAGGTGTCTTTTCATGGGAGATGTCTAGCAACATTGAAAAATAGGGAAAAAAGATCCTGATTGCACCATTTGAAGGACAAACCAAGAGCGATATTCAAATTATTCAAATTTTTCAAAATTCCAGATTTGAAAACAGATTTGGAAAGAAAGAGTTTATTTAAATAATGCACCATTAAAAAATATAGTGTAAATGGTGAAATTAGCTCTGTTTCAATGCAAAACCTCACTTTAAAAGTATTTAGATCTTGCTTAATGCATTGACATAAGTCATACTGGCAACCCAAAAAATATTTTATGTTGTTTATTTCTCTTTAATTAGAGAAAACACTTAGTAAATAGGTACCAGGGTGTTGCAACTAACAAAACAAAACAGAATGTTTTTGACTCTTGTGAACACCTGCCCTTAATAAAAATGGCATCTTGTTTTAAAGTATTCATTAAACTACAGTATTAAGCAATACACTGCTAGACAAACACTGATCTATGGACTAAGGCATCTCATCTTTAAAATGCCTGAACATTAAAAAATGGTAAGACATTACACCAAGTTCACGTCTTCCCCTGTCCTTACCAGCCTCTAACATAATTATAGTATAATTATTTCTGTACTTTGACAAAAGGGGCTATTGCATGATAAATCTTCAAATAATATTTTGATTGATTTGACATTATATCTAACTATAGGCTAATTACAAACTGCAGAATGAGAAATTTTCCATTAAAAACAAACAAACAAAAATTTTTTGGCCTAAGGATACCAAATCTAGGTGAAAGCTGAGGAGACTCCCTTTGATAGGAGTAAATTAGAAACTCTATATAAAACACAGAAAATTGTGGGACCATTGTTTAATTTTTCAAACTAGATAACTTGCAATCTCTAAATTAAACTTTAAATCTGAATTTACTGTTTAGCATTTCATCATTCAGTGCCTGTGCACACAATATGAATCAATCAAGAAAAAAAGAAAATCAAAGCTAAGATTGATCACTTGAATTGATGCCTAAATTCAGCCGACTGTTGCCTTCTTATGAAGTTTATCACTAAGATTTACACTGATTAGCATAAAAACTAATTAAGATTTTTTAATTAAATATTACATGCATATGGAGAGTAGAAACAAATCTCAGTATCATACCTTGCAAAACAAATGATTTCTGGATAAATCCTTTCAGCATTGTACTTTAAAAATGAAGATTTTAGTAAATAGATATTTTAATCATGGTTTACCACCACACTGTCTTGATTGACTTTAAAACTATAAATTGCTGTAAAATTACAGCTTTATTAAAAAAATAATTAACTCCAGATAAGGACAGAAAAAAACCAGCAATTACCTTTTAATCAAAAATTCACTTGGTTATTTAGTGAGTTAGGTGGAACTCAACTTTTACTACTTGAGATATTTTCAAGTTATTTCACTTATTTTCCTCTTGGAAATGCTAAATACGTCTTTTCCTCAGAAATTCTTTTTCAGATGTACTGTGCAGGATGCCCAGTAATTGCTGAGGGTCTTGCTATGCTTTGAAACACTGGATTAGAAATCCTGAATTCTAATATTTCCTGCCATTTGGCTGTTTAGTCTCAACCTAAGTGCAGAATTCAGAAACCCAAAAACATGTATTTCTCTTACTGCAGACAAAATACATTTACTTGTAACACCACTTCAATATTTTGCCAAGACAATTAGCCTGATAAAGGCTATAGAAAAGCTAATTTATTTACCCGGAGAAGGTAAGATGCAATTTTTGCAACCAACTGTAATCATTTAAAAGGCAAGTATGTAGTTCAAACTACTCACCTGGACCCTTTCTACAGGAAATACAGAGAAATCAGTTATTCCAGAGAGAATAACTTATTCCAGAGAGCAATCACAGTACTTGTCTTTGGATGCAATTATTACTCTCAAGAGCTCATTACTTTTTTTCATTGACAAAGAAGAGTAGATGGACAAGCTCAGGATAGTTTTAGACAATTATATCAGGGCAGATGAATCCACTCTAGGTGGCTAAATTGTGCTCAAGGTAGGTGGAAAATGAATCATCTTAAGAAATCTGGTACTAGGAATGCCTGGTAGGAGTTGATGGTCAGCTGGCATAGCAGTATAACCCAACACTTTCATCTTTTGGCAGAAAAACTCATTAGAACAAAACTAAGTCGCTCAGCCTCTCTGTGTTTGCATTCACATAACCACAAATGGGCAAGAGCCTTTTTTAAAGCCCTGTCTAAAGTTCAAACAATTAACAGATCTCATTTACTTTAGTATAACTTTAAGGATTCTTTACAGAGTACACTATGCTACTGTTTGTAATTCTCTTTTATGAAAAAAAAAACCAAACAAACAAACCCCTAAATTTCTTAGTTTCTGAAGCATATAGAAGTATATAGGCATGCCTGAGATACACCAAGGTCTGCAACACAACAGTTTTTGTGGCCAAGGTCTCATCAGTATGACTAATTTTTATCTCAACTTTTATATTACTTCAGTAAATGCTGCACAAATGCTATAAGGTTTTCTTGGGTAACATAATTGCCATATGCTTTTTAGTAAACAGGAAGAAATGAAAAATACATAATAAGTGATTCCACTTAGCACATCAAATTTATTTTGCATGATATTGGCAGTACATTACAAAGTTACAATTCTATTACTTCTCGTTGTTATTCTTGTAGTCTTAGGTTGATAACGTTTCATTTTGACACCATAATGGTGTCTCTGGGGATTTTGATGAGAATGTGTTTTGACATCCTGTTAAAATATACCCAAACTGATATCACTTTATTTTGTCATCATTACCTAGTTGGATTTCTAAAATACTGCTTTTTTCTGACATCTTTAATCAGAAAGACTTCAGCCCAAGTGGCAAGTGCTAAAATAAAAGTTTTGCAGATATCAAACATGACTGTGTAACACACACTACTGCTGCTCAAACTTACACTGGCCAGATATCCCAAAATATAACCGATTAGTCACACGGTACAGGGCCTCAGATCATAAAACATGAAAACGCCTTTTCTTCTACAGCATGATAATAAATATAATAAATTGTACTGTAATTCTATTTCAGACACTTGAGGCAGGAGGCCCAGCAGCAAAAACGCTGCTGTAAACCAGAACCTTCTGCTGCCGTTGGAGCGTCTGACGTGCACTCGCTTCACAGGTCCCTGTATAGAAACCAGAAATATTTCCTGAACTCTATTAATAAAGTGAGACTTCTAATTCGTAAGCTTTGCTGAAATGGAAATTGCTACATATGTGATTCTAACTAAAGAACAGCAATGCCACTTCCTGTACAGAGCTCTAACTAGTGCAAACCCATCTAGACCCACTGAATCCAACACAGCTTTCAGAACTTATGGATATGTGAAGATCTGACCAAGGTTTTGGGGGAAGAAATAATTTTCAGCTCTAAGCTTCTTGTTACCAGTATGAAATTCAGGGATTAATTCTGAAACAGTTTGCTATAGAAATTATCTGGTAAGGTATACCTGTCTGCCAGAAAGATGCACATCATACCAATTGGAACATGTCCACTTACAGCTATATCACTCAGTTTCTTCTTTTTGTTATTTACTATTTCTTCATTCTTTCTCTACAATGAATTACAGAGCAACTCCAGGGAAATCAACACATTACATGTACTGAGAAGTATATTTATTCAGCACAGCAGCTCAAGTTCTACTTACTAAAATGATTGCTGATAAAATCTCTAATTTTAAGCATTAATGCATAAGATTTTTCTGCCATTCAAATCTGATCAAAGAGATTAAAGAACTTTTTCTTTTCCCCTCACTCTCCTAAACCATAATACTTAACAGAAATTGCTTCTATTATCTTATTTCAGAGAGCAGACTAGAACTGAGACAATCCCTTGTTCCCAGTTCATGAATAAAGCATTTAATGGACTGCACTTGTCAAAGGACACACTAAGCATTTGATCTATACAGTAAACAAATATCTATGAAAAGCAACCCCCCAAAACAAAAAAAATTGCCACTGCAACTCATTCTTTAAGACGTTTTCCTTCCTTCCTTCCTTCCTCTCTTATTTCAGGATTAAGACTCTGAAGGCATTGATGGGATGACAGACCCGCATTGAGATAAAACCAGAATTTTTCAAACAACTGATGGCAACAATTTATATTCCAGGGAAATAGCTAATCAGGCCAGCTGTAGTTCATATACAACCACTCTCCAATAGAAAAAATTAATTGTTACGACATCAGAAAATGTATAATTATTAAAGAAGTGACAGAAGGCTAAGTTGTACCCTGAAATTCCAACACTCTCCACATCTTTTTTAAGAGTTTCCTTTGGGTATTTCCAGCAAAGGAGAACTTCTGCCAGCAGAAGAAAATTAAGCTACAGAACTGTGAGCCTACATAACTATGAACTCAACTGACCTGAAGAATTTGACACATACCTACAAAATGCTCTTTCATGCTCTCAGAAGACAAGATGAAATATTATAAGCAAGTAACTGCAGCTATTACCATAAGCAATACTGAAAAGCCAGTTCCATTTAATGCAAATTATAGACTTGTTTCTACTGGCATCGACCATTCTTCACTAGGCAAAATCCTAGTAGGCTGAAATGTCTGAGATGCACATATATAAGACTGTGTCAATTTTAACAAATACATTTATTTTTAAAAGCTATTCAAACTGCTTTTTCTACCACATTTTTTCTGCCTCAGTTTTAAAACTCAGTGAAGCTTCTTCAATTATCTTAAAAAATAAGAATTGTAATTAATTTCTTAAAAATCTTTTTCAATACAATGGGGCTTATTAATGCAATGAGCTGTTAAGTGACAGACTAATGAAACATCAGCACAAAACTGCACTGGTATTTAAGATTAATCTCTGAAATAAGCTCATAATGTATTACTGACTTTGTAATTCAAAGGTCCCACTATGTTTTCTTTCATGTGACTGCCATGATCCTGTAAAGAGAGAAGCAGTACCAGACATTGTACATCACTTGTGTAAGCCCCAGCCTTCTTTACAAATTACTTCTCCCATAAAAATGGTATGAGAAACTCCATGAGTATCTACTGGAATTTTCAAAAAGAACTAAGGAAAGACATGGCTTCCAGAGAGCAGTTTATGTTGCTATGCTACTACCTCAGATTAAGTTCCGTTCCCACAAATTTTCCCATTTGAGCTACACAATAATTTGCTTTCCAGGGAAACCAAAACCAGGAGTTAGAGGCTATGTAAGGAAAGAAAGATAAATATCCTTAGTAAGCAGGACCTACAAAGATCTGATTTTGCTGCACTTTTGCTCTTTACTTTTTATTATTTTTCCCAGATTTCTGCATCATTAAGCATTACTTGAATAGCAGGACACCTATCTGCAGCAGACACTGCACAGACTGCCTACAACCAGTCCTTAGCCAAAGATTTCACAGTTTAAGAACAGATCTGCTCTTGCACAATGGAGGCACATAAACATTTGTGAAATGTTCCTTTTCCGCAGAACAAATGCATGCAGTGAGGGCTCAGCTCAGTGACTGACTGACTGCAAAGGGAGCCAAGTTATACAGGACTACCCTGGAGACACCTAAAACCAGACAAATTAGATATTAGCCCATGTTGCTAAAGTCAGAGTACCTGAATGAGAAGTTAGTAATGATACTTAAGAAATTATGTGGGATTTAGGTGCCATCCAGACTAATGGAGAGGGTCATGTCAAAGTTGCCCACTAGGTCAGGAGCTGACTAGCACACCAGACAATGATGGTATCTACCCTGACTATGAGAAGAGCTGGCAGAAAAAACTGTGAGTGAGGTAACTACAAACTCATTTTTTCCTATGTTGAAGTTGAGTAGATGCTTTTTACAATCCATCATGATAGTTAAAAAGGAGAATCCTTCATGAGACAGTTCAACCTCTCCCTGTCTTCACAGTAGGCAATACTTACTCCAGCCACCCCTACAGATATGGGAAGGGAGGTCAAGAAGTCCCAGCACCTGGGGAAGTGACTTCATTTGCATCATTTTTACTGCCACTCTGATTAAGAGACAATGTAAGAGTATAAGCAACTCCCAGAAACCATTCCAGGCATTTTTTTAATCAAATGATACTTCCCTTTGTTATGCTTCTTTTCCAGCTGTAAAAGCTGGTATTGAGAGAACAACCTCTTTAGCTCATGGTACTTACTTAAAACAAACCAAATGGCATATCATATTGTAGCTATGGCTCTATTACTAGTGACCAATTCTGGTTGCATTTTTCCAGTTACATCACTCCTAGTAAATTACTTGCACTTGATGTAGACCAGGCATAAAATGAGCAGAAAACAAAACTTTGGCCATTTTAATTTAAATTCTCATAATGGCAGGTAAAATTTATGCGAACTCTTTGGTGAATTGGTTCCTTTATTAGTACTCAGTTTAATTCAAATCAGAGTCTTCTACAGAAGATTAATTAAATATTAATCAGAAGTCCAGGGCAGCCTAAGCTTCTGTTCCATTAACCTAAATGTGACTCGACACAGAACCACAATGTCTTTTTTTCCCTCTGCTCTATTTTAAAGAAGGCTATTAGTTTTTTTTCCCTGTTATGGTGCAACTCCTTGTAAGTGCAGACATGCTATTTGCAGTGTATGTTTAAAGGTCATGATTCTTTTTCATTTTCCAATTAAAGCTGCTCTTAATCACAATTAAGCTTTCAAGAAACAATTAACAGAAGTCAAAACTTTTTTCCATCAATATGTTTAAGAGACGTACAGTGTATACCCTCTATTACCACTGGTGTCACTGAACTAATTATGTGATGGTAAGGTTCACCTTCTTGGGTGTAAATTTTGGGCTGAGTTGACACTAAAAAGAAACATCAATTTATTAGGAGATAAAACTTGTTCCACAGTAATGGAACAGCTGTGTATATAAATTTATTGCAGCTTAATGTTCTCACACATAAAGCAATTAGAGCTTTCTGACAGACAGACTTGCTAAGTATAGTGTGGAGCATATAGTAATATGCAGTTACAGGCACAACATACTTAAGCGTGATCATATATATTCTGTACAGTACTATCAATTTCTCAAGCCTTCCAACCCTAGATGTGTCCTTAATTAACATAAACGTATGCTTATAACCATGTGAAATTTTCCTTTTCTGAGGAGGAACCTTTTCATGCCATGTTATTTTATTCATAGGCACCTCTTGTGCTTATTTTGGTTTCTCTTTTTGCAGGAATAGATAGAACCTAGGCCTAGTTCCTTTAGGTGGGCTTAATTGTTTTGAGGCAATAATGTTGTCATGAGATTGCTTAAAAAAAGATCCAAAAGTAAAACCATATACATGGTGTTTGGGATAAGTACTTTTATTTCTGGAACCATAAAGTATGAACTCATGGAACAAGCTGTGCTCATCTAGCATCATTTCCTCTCATCATCTGCTCCCAGCTAGCTGTAGTTGCCTTCAAATAGCCTCCAGGATATTTTTCCTTCCTTTCTATCTTTCCTGTAGGGCAATTATATTTAACTTAAGCTAAGGATTGTGGTTTTAAGGATATTGATCAGCAAGACTAGCAATGGAAACTGAGCATTATGGAGCAGTGGTGTTCCCAACTAATGGCATTTGATACATTTTTGTAGCATATTAGAAGCTTGAGAAATATTAGCTCTTGGACAAGGATACATGGGTAACTGAGATTATAATCTTCCAATGGATGGACTAAGTGGTTAGACTAAATGGAGTTTTTCAGAAGACAGTGCTGAAAAAAAATAAGAGTTTCACTATGTGTAGGGGTACAGACATGTTGGTTTCTGTAGGATCAAATTAAGTGACAGGGAGATTATTACTATAAAATAATCACATTCTTTTTTTAGGCTAAAATTCTTAAAACTGTCTAAGACAAGTGCACTGTGTTTCACTCTTTGAACTGATGTTGAAGTTCGGCTCTCTGAGCAGAATGTTCCTCTCCCAACCTTTGAGCCACAAAGCACTCATGAAATTACAGTTATACAAATCAAAGAGCTGGATGAAAAATCATGTTATTTCCTCTTTCTTTTCTATTCTTTTCTTCAAATGGACTGCTTTCAGGAAGATGAGTGGCCTGATCCCTGTGTGAGCTCTACCACAGCCAGGGACACACCATGTGGGGCAGAGGAAAAGGCAGGAGTATGGCTTTGTCAATGGAAATTGGTCCCTAGGGTGTCCTGCACTCACTGTGTATCAACACAAGAGGTATTTAGATCCTCAGGCAGCCTTAAGGAAACCGGGGTAAGGTAGAAGAGGAACCTAAGAAAGTACCTCTGCAGTGAGAGTATGGAAATCCACTTGGTCACGTGAGGAAGACAAATAAGTGGTGAGATGCTCAGAGTCCTTCTCAAATTGAAACAACAGCTAAAGCAAAAATGTATGAACAAAGGAGATAGGCAGGCATGTACTTTTTACCCATTTTATAGCTTAAAAGGATGTGGTTATCCTCTGCCAAAACAGCAGCATGAAACCCCCTCTAAAAAGAGGGAAACTGCACAATACAGGTGACAACTTGAGCTTTGATGGTGCTGTTATCATTAGGCCATCAGAAATGCATAAGCGGTGCCAAGACACCCAGCATTTTGATTTCACTGTCTTTTCTGCTTTTGTCTTTGAGATATGACATGGGTCAGTGAATCTGAACACAGCGCATAAGCCAGGAATTCTTAACTCTCACCACTTTGGGAAAGCTATTCTTAACCTGTCTCTGCTGCAGGTGCAGGAAACACTATCTGAAAAATTCAACAATATTTCACTTCAGTGGAGGACCGATCTAAAGACTAGTGCTTCTGGAAGAATCCTGAAGATAAAAAAATGTCAACAACCTAACTAACTATTCTCCATTTTGGTATCTTTGCAGCATACTAATTGAAGGTAACTGGCAAATAAAAAAATGTTATTTTTAGTATAGTTGTTACAAACAAAATTTGAGCTACTACTGAAATTTAAATCCCTTATAAAAAGACTCTTCCCAGTAATTAAACATTTCTGCAGTTCCAGACTATTTAATTCAGGAAATAATTTGTTCTTGAAAAACTTTAAAAGAACATCCTATCTCCTATTTCTTTCACAATATACTTAAAAACCTAAATTATAGAGCAGTGGTGGGGGTTTTTGCTGTTTCTCCTTTTTTGGAAAACCGTCACCTATCCACCACACTAAATAGATTCTTTTCCACTGTGCTGACAGCTGTTTCCCAGGTAACCAACCTAGCTAGAAGTTGACTTCAAGCAGTGCAGGGGAACCAGTACTCACATCCCTTCATTTACATGTTTTGAGGAGTCCTTTTTAACAGCTGCAGTGTCCCCAGTGCCCCCAGCAGTCAACAGGAGCTGGGAGTATCCAGAAAGTAATTGAATAAAGCTCATCAGCAGTCAAAAAATACCAGCTAAGGGCAATTTTATATACAGAATAGTAAATGCCATTGGCAGTTGGAAATTAAAACTATCCTCAGTGGTAAACTAGCAGGATTAGACTTCACACGAGCTGTCACTTTTCATGGGTTCTGCTTGATTCTTCCCTTTTCCATAAGGGAACTGGGAGAAAAGTGGCAGGCATTTTGTTGCTTCTTTCTATAATCAGGAGTCATTGTCCCCCCAACTTCTGAAAGCAACTGTTTAATACTCCTTACTTCAGAAGTCTGATTTCATCTGCGGTCTGCCAGCATTCTTCTGGATTTCATGATGATTGAAGTACATGCAATTCCAGTCATTTTTTGCCCATCTGTACCTTGCTGCTGTGTGTTAACTGAAAACTGAATTACTATGTAAGGCACTGGCTACATTTGAAAGTATCTCTTACACTTCTCTGTTGTTCTGGTTTGGGCACTTACTTTTTAGATCCATAGCATCTGATGCTGCAGTGTGGAGAGCTGACAGAAAAGATTATCTATTGAAAAACTGAACAGGGCACTAAAGGAGCAGGATTTACCCTATAAGCATACAGGGTTTGGTTTTTTTCCCTAAGATAAAGAAAAATCTATATCTTTGGGAAATTCAGGGCCAGATGTAAGTGGTTAGTGCTGCTGATCAGTCAGTTCCTAATAATGCTTGTTAAGGAAACCCTACTGAGCTTAGGTAGGTTTATTTTTATGAAGAGAGGAATACACTTCTTTCAGTTCCCTCACACCCCCAGAGACTCCCCTTTTATTGTGCTGGAGTATGGGGTTACAGACCCAACAAATGGGATGATCTCAACATTTATGTAGGAAATGCGCAATGCTATACATGAATGAGCATATGCACACCTGGCCTGTCACATGAAGACAGCTGAAAGTCTTGAACAATCATTGCACTCTGTTTTAAAATAAAATCAGGCTTTGGTGTGTGGAACACAAAGTTATTTGCTCACATTGTGCTCAACTGTTCAGATATTCAGTCATCCAAGAATTTCCTATTCACAATTTCATTTCAGACACTGCTTTTTTTTCCAATGTTAACACAAGGGCCCCTTATAGTTAGTTGCAATTTAATTTTCTTGTTCTCCTAGTAGTTTGGATCTGACTGCTGTCCAAATAGACCTGCTTTGAAAATTGGCATTGTCTTCTCCCTTTAATATTCCATGGAAGAAAGACTGGCCACTTTGCACAGTAAAACAAATGTCATCACAACTATTCTAGTTTCATCTAGAAAGACTCAATGGTGCCTCTTATCCAAATAAGCATATCTAGCAAATAATCTACCATGCTCTCAAATTCCTGCTTTGCCACAAGCTCTGAGGTCAGACCTCCTCAGCCGGGGTCCAAGAAGCAAACAGTGATGAATGGAAGCAGCCTGCTTTGTGGTTTCTTAGTGCCTGTGGTGGAAGATACACCAGGGTATCCTGAATCTGGCCCGTTTCCCTGTGGAACACAGTGAGTCTCTGTGAGACAGTCACTGCCACCCTAGAGCAGTACAAACAGGAGCAGCATGCAGAAGAGAGTAAGAGAAATTCTTTCTTCTTTATGTCCTCACATGGGCGTGGAAGAGGGCAGAATAGTATGTATTTCAGTACTGTCCCACAGTTTCTTCATCCATTATGTTGGTTTTAATAATTTCAGGGAACTTCTTTTGCATAATCTAATCAAGTTTCTTAAAATGACACTGTGTTAACAATAGATCATATTGAGGGCTACACATACCATTTTCCTAAAAGCAGTGCTTTTAATATATTTCCTGTCTCTGAAATATGCACTGGAGGCTACTGATTTCTAAGACCAGTTAAGAATTGGAATTCCTATGAAGTACAAAACTCAGACTCGGGTGAAAAGTCAAATACTACATTCTTCCATGAAAGAAGCTGTTTTGGAAAAAGCTAGGATGCAGAAATGGTGGAAAACATTGCTTTAAAATTATCTACCAAAATTAAATACCTAATTATTCCTTAAATCCTAACATTCATTTTAATTCACCTGAACTGTACATGTTCCATTTGGGATCACTTCAAGAAACACCTGTGCTGCTCCCAAATTGCTAGAGGCTCTAATGGACTGCAATTGAATTGGTTTATGCAGTTATTCTCCAACACTGGATTTTTCAGCAAAATGAGGTATTTCATGATGCACACCACAAAAATTCAAGCAGAAGTAAGAATATACTACCTTATGAGAGACAACAATCAGTAATAAGTTGCCACAGAAGACCATATCCATGCTACATGGTGGTATCAACACGAAAAAGATTGTTAAACACATTAAAATATTTTATCATGTATTGAATTGCTTGATCCGCAATTATAATATGTTACAATTACACCTTCATAGTGAAATATTTCAATACACAAAACTTAAAACCTGTATTTTAGGAGGTTCCAAGGGTTTACTAAACTTTGCTGATCAACAAATTTTATCATAAAATAATTAAGTTTTAAATTAAATTTAAAAAATGTGAGAAATAAAAAGAAATAATTTATTTCTTATTTGTACAACTCTGTAGAAGCCATATAAAAATCCAGGGGAAAAGCCTCCACTTTCAGTACCACTAACAAAAAAACCCCAATCCTCTTCAGAAATAAGGGGCAATTTATGCTTTTTGAAATTAGCTACAACAGCATAATTGCTGGGTGAGGCATACAGCATTTTACAGGCTGAGTTTTTCCTCAGAACAAGATCCTGAGGCTGGTTATAAAGGTGTCATCTTCTGTAATCACTTCTGGTGCTCAAAGCAATTACTTTTCAATAGGAAAAGCAAGTAGGAGAACAATAGCATACAAGAACAGAGTTCAGTAGTTTGTAAACCTTGACCCTTCATATCATTCATTTATTGACTGAATTGATAAAAGAAGTGTGTTACGATTAAAGGACTACAACCCTCATCTCAGATGGCACATGGAGCACCATGAAGCTACTGGATGGTAAGAAGAATTTAGAGAAGAAACTTGTTTAAGATCTGATCCCTTCACAAGGACCTTTCCCTCCTCTGTTCAAACAATGTGAGAGTTTTGTGCAAGTATAATGCACGTAAGGGAGATGAAAAACACGAAAGAAACAGTTCCCCTCCTGCTTCATTCTCCACTAGCAAGCAAAGGGTGTCTGAGACGGAGGGCGAGTGAGGCAGAGATGATTAGGAGTGCTCATGGGAAGTCTGGGAGAGGCAGGTGCTGCTGCTGCAACCATGGCATTTAAACTCAGGAAAAGAAGCTGCCGAGTAAAAACATATGGTAGTAGGCCAAATTTGCTGAATCGAATGTATATTTTTTCCCTACTCTCTCCCAAGACTTTGGTTTTATGTGTCAGAGACTTTAAACAACAATAGGCCACTGAAGGAAGCAAATGTTAATGACCATGGTGTTAAAGAGCTGTTTCTGAGTAAAGGAAAAGGATTTCTAGAAGTTTTAGGCTATTACTGCAGGTCAGTACACACATCTGCTCTTCAAGAGTTTAGCTCCATGGTTTTT
Organism: Promerops cafer; assembly: GCA_013398275.1. Lineage (NCBI taxonomy): Eukaryota > Metazoa > Chordata > Aves > Passeriformes > Nectariniidae > Promerops > Promerops cafer. Next base: position 576,899 of record VZSE01010906.1, read on the forward strand.
CCTTTCAGGGCATCCAACCACCTGTCTTCTGCAGGAAGAAAGTCAGCGGAACTGGGTTGTGAGGATGCTGGGGAGGGGAAAAAGCGAGGAGAGCACAGCAGTGAAAACCGGCTGAGTACTCCTTAATCCTGTTTTAGCTGGCACAAAAGCAAGAAAGAAGACATTATCCAAGACATTTCTGCCTCTCAGCTCTTATTTTCTTTTGCAGATCACCTATTACAGAAATGAAGTGAAAAAGACTGTGGAGAACTCATATGGGAGAAAACAATTTTTTGAGAAGCAAATTTAAAATACAGGAGAGCTAAGGGAACTTCAGGGAGGGAAGAAGGGGAACAAACATATGTTTATGGAGATACCAGGAGATTTAAAGGTTGATGAAGTACTTATGCATAAATCTGAAGGGGAGATACAGAATAGGATAATAAAATGTGACAATACTATTGGAGAAGGTACTGGGAAAAGATGGAAAAAAGAACGAGGTTTAGGGATTCTATAAAGAAGCTAAAAACAATAATGTGAGAATCATCTCAAATTTTAGACATCTGAAGATAAATGTCTGAGTGAAAGCTTGTCAGTTTTTACTCTAGGGAGAAAAATCAGTACACAGACGCTATGAATGATGGGTGTAAAATTTACCTTAGATACCTAAGGATCCCAGAGGACATGACCCTTAGAGAGGTTTCTTTGTACTTGATATAAGAGGACTTCGGAAGAAGCCAAACTTCAGAAAAGACTCCCAAGTCTATGAGAATGAGACTAAGAAGGTGAAGACAAATGTTTTAACTGAGCGAGAACCAGACTCAGGCAAGTGAAGGCAGAAGTAGAGAGGAGACAAACCACTGGACAAATCACAAAAGTGTGCAGAGACAGAAAAGTTAATGGAGGAAAGAAACACCTGAGGAGCAGAGATCTAACAGAAAGTTAGTTTCATTCAACTTTTGAATATGCAGTGAAATAAACAAAGTTTGACCTCTGAGATCACAACCTTTATACTTGGAAATACAGTGTTCCTTTGGTTTTAGTCTGAAAACAGTATGTGCATAAAAGCAGATTTTCCTTTTCAGAAGATGAACATCTAACAGTATAGGACTGGAAGTTCAGGAAAATCCAGCAACCCTTGCACCCTGTAGCCTCAGGCTTAGCAAGACCGTACTCCAGAAGAATCCTCCTTTTCCACCTCCTAGCTGGGAATAGTGTAAAGCTACAAAATACTCTGATAAAGAAATTAAATCTCTCCATACAAAAGACAGCAGAAGTATATGAAACTCACTGTGCCACAGACAGCGACTACAGGCATCAGCAAGACAGGCTACATAAAATGCCTGCGTGGATCCTTTGGGAACTACACATTACAAAGAAAACAAACCTTTCCCTTTCATATGGAGGTCTCCAACAATAAGACATTAGAAAAATGGGTCTTGATTTCAAAAGGGGTGTCCAGGCCATCCTTGAGTTTTAGTGGGAAGTACCCGAGCAGTGTTCATCAGTGCAATGAGCATCAGCATTTCCCAAGACACGATTAAGCTCTGAAACTTCAGACAAAAGCCCTGTCCCCAAGCCACCTGCCTCGAAAAGTCAAAGTAATTCTGGCCTTTTCAGGTGACTAATGGATGACATGAAACACGGGATTAATTAAATACACCATAAATTCAGAACAACAGATACAAACAACAAACTGTGATCTTGTCTGCTTTCAACTTCCTCTTGGCAACACCAACAAATCAAATACCTAAAGGTTAATATCACATACTTTATTTTCAAGACAACAGCATGGAAAATGGGCAGTCACAGGAAAAGTAAACTAGATATGATTAAAGAAATGTTACGACCTTTGTGAGGCTTTGAGGAGTGCTGAGCAGCCTGCAAGTTAATGTGACAGCTGAGAGAGATTGGTGTTTGTTTACAGCATGCCTAAATGCAATAAAAGAACCTACAGAGGAAGAAAGTAACAAAGAACAATTCTCCCCAGCTGAGTGCCCCTTCCCCAAGTCTGCTTCCCTGATTTCAAGAGAGAGAAAATGCAATGCATCCATGCTCTGAGCTCCTGAGTCATGTATTTATAATTTATTAAGAGGTCAAAAATGGCATTTGCTGGGTCTCAGTGTTCAAAACTCCTTGAATTGCTCTAAGAACCGAGACTCTGTTTAAATTCAATAACTAGAGCTTATTGAACACATCCATTATGACAGGAAATTCACCTGCAGCAAAACTACAAATTCCTACCCAGTCTGTGCTGCACGTTGTTCAAGATCCAGGATCAAATTCTCTACAAGAAGCTTCAGCATTAGGTATTTCAGGTCAGTCATACCAGGAGACATGAGCTCAGAGAATGCACTTAAATGCACTTTGATCCAGTTTTCTCTTTTTCTCTCTTTCCTTTTATTCATGTACAGTATTCTAAACAGGCTTTGCCAAAATATGAAGTACTTTGCATGTCTTTTGTGTTTGACTGGTCTTCTTAGATTAAAATAAAAGCTTAATGAAAGTCGACAAAGAACAGCCTGTAACATTTTAAAAGATATGTTCAAACATTAAGTGATTCATCCTCACTGGCTCATTAAGAAGAGGAAATTGCGGCAGAATTCAGTGTTAAAACCACTCGAAGAGTAGATGACAGATCCAGGATCAGTTCTTATAAATCACTGTCTCTCACCCTCACTCTCAGTCCCAGCCCTGCAATAAACCTCTGTGGGAAAGTTTCCTGGGCCGGCTTGGAGCCATCACGTACTCAGAATAGGCTGTCACAAGTTGAGAAATATGCTCATCCTTTCTTCTTAGCATTTCACCAAAGTCTCAGCCCTTTCAAACACCAGGCTTATGATTTCAATAATCCACCACAGTAAAAGTCATTTGTGGAATTAGATATATTGCTAGCTACTGAAGTATTTTCTATTACCTATTAGTGCACTGTGGAGCACATCAATACAGAGCCCAGATATTACAGCAAGGGACACCCTGGAAATGCCTAAGCAGACTGATCAATTTAATCTCTGTTGCAATACAGTGCATTAGTGGGATGGCTAATTTTTTTTCTCTTTTTCTTGGCACAGCTTAGGGAGCTCAGAATTAGGACAAATATTCTCTTTCCTCCTCAACAAATGCTTAACAAATGACAAAAGTGACAGCTTTGAAAGATTGATTTTTTAAAAGTGAGGTTCTGTATGGTAGCTTATGAAAGTACTTCAATTTAGAACGATTATTAATCAACCATCCGTTCAGATAATTTTCTAATTTAGGGGAAAAAAAATCTATATTCTGTCTCTTACATCCCCATCAGGTACTAAAGTATGAATGTCTGCACTTATTAACAAATACAAATAAGAGAGCATTATCTGATGCAGAGAGACAGAGTTAAGGCTGAGATGTAATACTTCTACCTGACAGAAGATGTTATGAATTTTAGTACAGAAGAGTTATAATCTGAACTCTAAATATTTTATTATATTGCAGTCATAAATACCATACATGTATGAAATGGCAAACCTATTCTGACAAACCAGAAAATAACTGCATGCTCTGGATGCTCTCTCTGGTTAATTCTACATAGAAGAGAGACTTAATTTCCTATTAAAAAAATATGAGATAGTAAAATAGCAAGTGCAACTAAGGACAAAAAGATAAGAGTACAATACAAACAGCAGAAATGGAAAATAAAATTTTAAACCTGAAGAATTAAAAGATATTTTGACTGACACATTTGTAAGCCTGTCCTTACACTGATTTATTGTTGTGTGGTCTATCTACTTTGTTTGCTCAGCATGAATACTGTGAAAATTGGAAATATAATGTGAATATTTATCACCACAACATTATTCTGAAACAACCCAAAGCACTCAAGTAGTATGCAAATACCATAAATTAGTTTTCTAAACAAAGTGGATTTAAAACTCAATCCAGAGGAGTTATGTGCCTAAATCGGATGAGGACAGAAAAGTATCTACAAAGTAGGTCTTCAGTTTCCTGGCCAACTTTTCCAACTGACTGACTGCCAAGGCAAAGAGGAATGCTACTCTTGCTGCAGCCATGCTTAACAGAATAAAGCCTGACTTAAAAACAATAGTTGCATGTCTGGGGGACTGTTCTCCCTTGAATTGCATCAGAAGTTTCAGAAGGAAAACCAAAATAAATGTTCAACTCCAACAAAATATTCTTGGAGGCAGACACTTTTGACTTGGAGGCCACACAATTTTTAGGAGTGACTTGTAATCCTTCCTAAATGGACCTTGGAATCATGTCTGGTTGAAAACTCCAAGTTTATTGTGACATATATATACATAGGCATAATTTATGAAGGAAGACATGCAAACACAATTGTAACACAAAATATGTGACAAGGGAGTCATTTACTAGTCTTTCATACAAAATACAAATTTATTACTAAATGTCTATGCCTAAAACTCAGTATGTAGTACATCGTATTTTAAATTATTAACATCTCTGCTGGAGAAGCTTCCTTCATAAAATATTTACACAGCACGTCTCAGGACTCTGTATTTTGCCAGCAGTTACTCAAAGTGTAAGATAAATATAGTTAGCAGGTCATTCTTTCCCTTGATAAGCCATTCTTTTCACTAAAAAACCACCCAAATGTTTAAGCTATGCTACTGCTATGGCCTTTGTTATGAAATGCTGCACTCCAGTATAATGACATACTCTGACCTCCGAGAGCAGTCAGGGTCAGAGGGCATCACTTTTGCTAATGACAGGGCATGGCTGTAAAACACAAGAGGCAGGCATGTTCCAATTACTTTTCCAATTAGCAGCAACAATCAATGCAGCTGCAAAAAGCCTTAAGGAAACTGGCAAAATGTTGCAAAGTATGGATATGATTTTCCTTTAAGGAACAAGCTCAAGAACAATAAAAGTATTAATAGTCCCTTGATTACCTTTTCAACACTACAAGAGCATTATTACCCTTTCTTTCAAACCAGGCAATCTGGAAGAGTTGCCTTTTCAAAATCCAGATAGCTCTTCAAAGCAAACAAGAATGACATAACTTACTCTTTTCTAACCTAGGCAAGAAGAAATGGTCATTTTGCTAGAAAAAGGAAATAGAATTTATGATGCAAACTTCAAATATGTTGGAATTTTATTTAAAGCTAAAAAATAATTATGCTCCAATTTTTAAGAGTGTGAAAATGTCCTGTTCAATGGAAAAAAAAGTCTCCAGCATTTCAAACTCTTGGCAAACAGTAGCCTGGGCTACTGAAAATCTTCTCAACACAGTATGAGAATTCTCTTGGCATTTGTACACTCAGTTTGTCAATGTCAAAACAAAATTTTAAAGAAGATATAAGAAACCAGAAAAGCAGAACTGTAGATTCAAATGGATTTTAAAACAAAATAGACCCAACTGTACCCAAGACACATGCATTTTTAAATATATAAGATGCTACTGTTACCAAAAGTTGGGCAACATAATTTAAAAATGCATTTGAACCACTTTTTGCATGTTCATAGTTTTCTTTAGGATATGAATTTACAACTACTTGGATCAGTTTTGTATTAAGGTTAATTAAAATACAGAAAAATCATAATGAAGTAGCATTAATTTTAAACTTCACAATATACAAACATCACTTTCTACTGTGGGCTAAGTATTCCACAGCAATATCCTTCACAACCCAAACTCATGGAAGCATAGAAAAGAGAATTCTGTCACCATTCCATTTCATTTTTAAATGATGTAAAAGGCACATCTTTTTAATGAAAAAAAAAATTACAGATGATATAAGAAATGAAAATTATCTTCATGTCCCTTACTACAAAGAAATTATTAGCAATAATGCAAAGGAAATATATTTTTTTATATTTGGGGAGAAAGAATGCTGTCAATTGAATAGCAAATAAGGAGATTATTGAAGAGCAAACACCTACATGGTTTTTTTTTCAAATTTGCAAGAGGAGATTACTTGTGGTTTACAATTTCTAAGGGATGGTCTGAGGGCTTTCTCTGGATAAGTATTTTGAAGCGTAATATCTATTTTAATACAGCAGAAATTCTAAAATCTATAAAAAACACGATGTGTCAACATTTCATGGAAATAAATGGGATCATCTCAACATGACTTCATTGTAAGGAAAAATTTGAAAATAATGTTAAAAGAGGCAATCAGTTGGATTGAGTGGTAGCATGATTAATACCAATCAGCACTGTTTAATAGAAAACAGGTCTTCTTGGGAAATTTCATACCATTTTGTGATGATATTACAAATTCAGTAGAAAAAGATAACTTTTGAAAATACTTGCTTTAATTTCAGTATAAATATCTCTCCCTATTATCTCTCTGATGAAAAAGTAGCACGGCACAAAATCAACATGGCTCATATATTAAACATGTTAAAGAACACTGAGAATTTAAAAAACAATTTGTAAATAGCTAATGGGAACATCTTTGGTGACATTGTAAAGACATGCATTATGAAGAGCCAACAGGACTGAACAGCAAACTCAAGATAAGTATGAAAAACTGCATACTTCAGAACAAAATTCTGGGCACAAGTGATAACTAAAAATATCATAGCAGTCCTAATAAACAACCAATAGAAAATGGATTCCTACACAGTGACTCAGAGCTTGCGCATTCAGTGGATTCTTGCACCTGGATGTGCAACGTAGGAACAGAAAAGTCACATATATCTACATGTGACATTGATAACATTAAAAGAAAGCAATTTGCAATTTCTGTCACCACACTTTCAACTGAATGTCTATTAGAAGAACAGAATATACCATAAGAGTGATAAACCTTTGGAAAAATTTACAGTATATGAAGTTATTTTTTCTCTCATCTGAAGCTCTAAATTTAAATTAGATTGATTAGAAATACCACATTTAACAAGGAAAAGAGGAACTGATTAAGAAAATTCAGACCAGCAAACCTTTTTGTGAACAGAGAATATATTTTTGCAGAAAGAAAATTATCCTTTCAGTGTCAACAAGGCTTTTGTAGTTCACAGGAGGTGTGGGGCTGAAATAAATTTTAATGCTCTTTGAAAATTATTTCAATACAAAAAATAAGAGGATAAACACATGTTCTTCCTTGTTTACTGATTCTATCTCCTGCATTTCAATATTATTCATTAGTTCTATTGTGTTTTGAATGAGACTATTTCAAACTGTGGTTCAAACCACTGCTGACATTACCAGGGACCAACAAAGCCTTCAGTCTCAGTGAGAGACTGAAACCGAAATTGTAAACAAGATTGTAACAACAGGAACAAGATGGATCAGCTCTGGGTAACAGTGAGCAAAGCAATACGTACCCTGCACTTTCACCTTTGGAAAATCACCTGGTTCAGCCCAGTCCCAGAGTTCCCAGATAAATGCTACAACAGATAAATGCTAACATAGAATTTCTGGAGCCAAAGAGACTTGCCTATGCAAGTGTCACTTTATTTACTTCACCTATGAATCAACCAAGAGCAGTAATAAGGTAAGAGTTAATTCTTTTTGCTGAAAGATTTGCTAATAGTTGTGGAATTTGCATGATAATACCCACTCACTACAAAAAGTAATATATGTATTATTTTAGATGAACAAATGAACTCCAGAAAGGAAGACTTAAAAAAAAAATGAATGAAAATGTTTTGTTCGCTATGCCTTGTAATTGCTTTCCTCAGCGTGTGTGTGTTTGGCTGCGTATTTGTACACACATGATTAGGTCTATGCAACTGCAGCAGCACTGCAGAGCTCCCTTTAGAATCAGAACTCTCTAGCTGACATGAGGCAGATCTCTAGCTCTATTCCATTTTGTACTGGACAGCAGTAAATTAAATTATGTCTAGTGTGGCAGACTCCTCAGCAAGCCAAACTGCTTAGGCTGTCCCTCCCCTTGAACTTCCCTCTTCAGGTGAGAATGCTGGGGAGAGAAAAGGAGGGAGGAAAGCATCCCATGGTCTTGCCTGTCTCAAGGACAGCTGGTCCCAAGCAAGTCTTATCTGTTTTTTACTGTCTGCAATCTTAGAAAAATAAAAAGATGACCCACAAACAGATAGAAACAACTTCTTGAACTTGACCACAGAACCTTCTCCATGTCTCTGCTAAAAATTGTGTCTTGCACAAGGTGGCATCGTAACTGAAGAACACAAAGAATTAGAGAAGGGTCCCTCAGATGCTAAGCAAAAGCTAATTCAGCAAATACAGCAGAGTATCCTTTCTTAAAATAATGCACTATACATTTTCATCTTCTGTGGTATCAGTGATATGGTAAGTATATTATCTTCCCCTTTCCACCTACCTCTTTCTGCTCTCATTTCTCATATACAGACCATGCCAGCACAAGCAGAAAGCATGAAAGGCAGACTGAAATATGCTTCCATATGGCAATGCATTGACCTCTGAGACACCACTCTGGATTCATACTTGCAAAAAGGTCTAAAGAATTTCCTCTTTGAAGAGCAGATAGAGCAGCCCCTCTCTGCAAACTACTGAGCTGGGAAAGTCAAGCATTCAAGCACTGCAGTATTTCATGCTACATGATAGAAGAATTGCTCAAATTTTAAGACATTACTAACAACTATCAGTTTCACAATAGCAGAAAATTAAAGTTGAAATATTGCAAAAAAAAACCCCAAACCTAAACATTTTTAAAAAATCGCTTTTATGTGATGACTCAGAATCATAAAGAGAAATTATATTCGTCACACATGCCCTAGGTTTGCATTGTGCTTGTGCTTTCCAAAGCTCTTAAATTACTAAATAGAAAACAGGTGTTTAAGTTCTTATGGTACATCTGTCAAACTCATGTCACATTGGTTTTTCCCATTGAATTTAAGCACTAATATAAATATGATCTCTTTTAGGTCAGTGATAAAGAACACCATAAGATAGTGGTACAGGAGCTTGCAATGGGCTTAGCAGTCAGTGTTCCTGACTAACACTCAGTATGTTATAAATAATTCATTACTGTAACAGATCACTCTCTTTGTACCTTTTTAAAATAACTTCTCCTTACCAAAAATTAAACCTTCCATTATATAAACTAAACATTATGATAAATAAGGAGACATACCATGTCATTTTACCTACTGCAGGAACAGCAAGTAATGAATGATTCTGTCTCATAGCTCTTGGATTGAGTGAGAGAAGGTGCAGTAGAGGCTGCTTTTAAAGTTTTTCATGGTTTTATACACTGATCTAGCTTTATTTTATTTTTAAGGTCAAGGGGCACTATTAAATCACTTCACAAATGGCATAACATATGTTCACCGGAAAGAAGCAGAAAACCTAGGAAGACATTACAGAGTTGCACATTACTGTAGAAAATACACCAAGCAGTAGAAATACCATAAAGTTACCACACAATAGACTTCAGTAAACCTATTAATTAAAACACTGTGGACATGATGATGAAGGAATAAAAAGATAAATTACGCTCTTGTTAGAAGAGCCCCCATGTTTATCCACTAGCATGTACAATTAGCATTTAAATATGCTGATGCAGAAAGTGGTACAATTTTTCATTGCTGCCACTTCTGGGAAAGGTGCAGTTACGTATTTTCAGGCAAAATAATAGGCACAGAGGTGATGTGCTTTCTCTCAGGGGCAAAACTTGCCATCTGCACAACTGTTTAGCACCCTAGGCTTCCCAATCAACTGCAGCAGCACTGACTGAGCTCAGAGGAGACTTTCACTTTGAACTCATCAAGAGGATAAAGGTGTTGGCATGGCCAAGTGGGAAGAAACTAAATTTTCTCTAAACCACCTGCAAAGGCTAACTCAGAGCAAAGATTTTTTTCCTGACTGACTGGTGCTCCTGAGCATGAATTTTAGATGTTGATAAAAGAAATAAAAGCTAACTTCCAGCAGTTAAATTCACAGAGCTTTCTGTGGTTAGAAAATCACCAATATGAAGTGAATAGCAATGCTGGGGGAGAGCAGAGGCTCTTATTCTACTAATGAAAGTCCTCTGTCTGGGGTTTCCACCTCAACTTCCATTTAGTTGCTGCAGCTTTATCATGCCTATGTAATAGGCAGTTTTGCTTCTTCCTGCCAGTAGTCTGCCATGGTAAATAGGAAAAATGTTCTCAAAACTGCACAGCCTGATCACACATTTTATATCTGAGAAATTAGATCAGTTTATGAGCAGAATATAACAGTTCTGTTATCCAAGTCTCACAATTTAATTCTTACTCTTATGACATTTATGTATTTTCCCAAAGTGCCAAGTGATGGAAGTTACACATCCCTTGCATTTTTAATCTAGTTGCCTAAGAAAAGGAAGCTTTATGATCATGCTGGTCTGTATTTCAAACTATGAATATTTTTCCTTCTACAGCCTGATATCAGATACAATTAGCAATAGAAGTATCAAAAATAATTAAGTTTCCTAAAGTTTTACACAAATCACTGTCTGGGTCAAGGACAGAAACTGAAATTGCTGGCCCCTCCATTGGGCCTGTGGTCATAACTCAGCCCTACAGCACTGTGGAGCTGCCAGTTGGTTGACCAACATTCTTATCCTGGCTACTAGCACATGTGTAGCTTTAGAATTGCTGAACTTTGTACAACTGGTGCCTTTTTTTCAGGTGGGAGTGTAATAGGAAGGGAGGTGCTATCTTTCTGGAAACAAAGAGTTTAGAAAATACAGGACAAAAATCTGTAGGACATAAGACTTTCAGTTCTGCTACTCCAAAAAATTTTTCTCCTTTAAAGTAAGACTTACCCACGTGACTTGTGTAGAAAAGCCTGCAAACACAAGCCACTAAATCTCTAAAGGCTCAAAAATCAATAACATGCATCTAAAGAACAGAAAAATTTTAATCTCAAGACTTCTTTAAGCACCCTCATGATCTTGGAATGGCAAACATCGATAACATGATGTAAGAAGTTAAACCAAAAAGATGACAGCACCAAATCCTTGTTTAAAAGTGGAACACATCTGAGATGCAATGCTCAGAGAAATACAGAACAGGAGTTTCCCCACAGAGAATATAAACAAGTAATTGAGAATGGGGTCTGAATTGCCCCCATTTACTATGCCTTGATTCACTGTGAAACACTTTGGGAATCAGAAAGATATCTGCTTTACTGCTCAGAACAGATGGGACATGGGCTTGTATTGCTTACACACAACCTTTTCATCAAATTATTTTGTAATTTTCATTAATGTGTGCCTGAGAAACTTATAGGCATCTGCAGAAAGAATGAACCTTCATAGACTCATATTCAACTGTTTTTTAGAAAAATGCATCTGCACAGAAGAGCTGAAGCTTTTGAGGGGTTAACAGAAAGAAGAGACTTAAAACATTACTTTAAAATGTTTCATTCCACCTCATTTTAAAGTTTGCATGCTGATATAATACTGCCATTACCATATTAAATCTGAGCCCTCCACAGCTACTGATATGTCATTATAAGTAATTGAATATTGGTTGCTGAAGCAGAAAAATAAATCCATGTTAGAAACCGACTCTTTTTTTTGTCTAATGTATCTTAAAAAAATAAAAAATACCAGATGGTTTTTAATTCAGGCAAAATGATTAAAAGCTCCCAAAGTCACTCCTTCTCCTCCACTAATTCTGATCTTTCCTCTTCTGTTCATCTATTTTCTGCAAGCTTTAATCCAATGGACAAATAAACTGCCCCCTGCATTAACCTGCAATCTAGGTATTACCTACTTAGTAACATGTCATGAACAACAAGATCCCTCTAAAATTGCAGGAAGTCAGTCTGCTCCATGGAACACCACATGTACTTTGGCAGCCCCTCTGCCCTCACAGTGACACATCCAGAGTATTTACACTCCTGTCCTGAGCTACACTAACCCTTTTTCTACTGCCTCGGGATAGGGAGAGCATGATGCAGAAGCACGAACATGGCCATTCCTGTTCTTTAGCTGGCTGCTCTCAATGGAGGAGGAAACAGGCTTTTAGGGAAGCAAAATTCTTTCTCTACTGAGTAAACAGCTGGGGAAGACTAACCTCTGTGTAGTATTCAATACTGAAAGTTCAGGATGAAGAATTGCCCCACGTGTTACAATGAAGCTCTGGTTACGTTTCTAATCGACATGGCAAGCACGCACATCTATGCACAGCTCACATTTCTGCTGCATAAAAGCTCTGCTTTCAAAAATATAAAATGTCCTGTTTTGTAGCCCAGTGTCAGAAAAACAAGGTGTAAAAATATAAATACGAGGGGCTGCAACCTTTGCAGTTTCTTACATCTTCTTTTACAGGAGCATCATTTTAGGCTTGAATAAAGTAACATGCAAAGCTCTAGTGAAGTGATTTGGGTTTGGTTACTTCCTCTTAAAACTGAGATATAACTGAGGGACATCCCTGCACCAAAATCAGCAGCTGTGCTGTTTTGGAAAATATTATCATTTAAACAGTCACAGGAAAATACTACTCAGTAATTTCAACTATGGACCAGGAAGATCTTCATACAGACAAATCAGGTGAACAAAAGACAGGTATGGGAGAAGGAGAACAAAATTAAATAACTCAAAATGCAAATATCTGGGGCTCTAAAGTAGTTGATGGATGAAACTTCAATGTAATAACATGCACTGGGTTTTCTTGGAAATCCGTTATTAAGAGCTTACCATTAAGAACATGGCTAGGAAATGGTGACACTCTTTTCTGATACTAATGGTTATGATTAAACACCCTAAGACATCCTGTGCTCAACAGAGACAGTTCCTAAACAGAACTTTATCTTTATTTTTAGCATGCCTTGGACTTGGAAAAACTCCAGAGTACACAAAGTTCCTGTTTTATTTGAAAAGAGTAAACATAATTAATTTCCTAAATCAGGTGTCAATTGTCAAGTGTCAACAAAATACTTGTCTAGCTCATCATTTAGAGAACAGGAGCCACTAAATGTAAAGAAATGGGCAGTTAAAGATACCATACATCTTCTACTCGTCATATAGCTACCACATGATTTTGGCACAGTCTTGTATTCTATTACTCTGATTTTACAACAGTTTAAAACTGTCAACAGTACACAGAGTACGTTGGTCTTTGTGCAGAAAGATCAGACCTATAAAGTCAACTGGAATCTGCAAGAGCAGAATTGTGCCCGAATTTATCAACAACAAAATTGTTAATAATTCTGCTTAATTACAACCTGTACTATCCAACATAGAATTCACATGAGTTTTCAAGGAGATTTAATTATTTAGAAAGTTGAAAGATGTTATAAGCTATTTTTGAGACAAAAAAAAAGAGAGAGAGACAAAAGTCAACATTTCAAACTGGTAATTTTTTAATGATCTGTACTCAAAAGCTGTCAGAAAATATTCTCTCTAATACAGTGAAGCAAATCCATTCTTCAAGTCAAGGTAATAGTGGGAAAAATAGGCTTGGTAACAAAAGGAATTGTTTTATTGACTGCAGAAGAGCTACCAGTCCATGGAACTATGGCCGGAGCAATAAGAACAAATAAATAATACTCTGGACACTGACCAGTAGAGAGGAAGAAGGTCTTAAATCAGAAACAAAAGTTAATTTTGAAAACAGGCCCTACAAAAAATAGATGGTTTGCAGATGACCACAAACATGGAGCAGAGTTATTAAATTTCTCAAATAAATCATTAGTGCAAATAAGCTTATGATGTTCTAGAAAAAGGGACTTAATAGCCTGGCAGAATATTATATTTAGAAATGTATTCATAATTTCTTCTGTGATTTTCACCCACATATCAGTATTTATATGGGAACATATACATAGATCATACAGAGAGAGTTGTAGATATGCCACAGTGACACGTTTCTACACCTCCATCTTTGTGCCTAGTCAAATGTCTTGAGGGACCATCAAAACCTTCAGCTAAAGTTTCATTTATTTAATCAGTTAGGAAGAGATTTTCTCAGCTTTTCCAAGGCTCACTGGATTCCTTTCCTTCCAAACAAACTGTGTTTCATGTTCTCAGTCCCAGAATACAGTAGAAATATGCCAGCTGGCTAAAATGCCAGATTTACAGGGGTTATGCTCAGCAAAGCTGACTAATGTCTGTATGCTGTACAACTCTGGGAGATATAAGCAAACTTTGGTTAACCAAGAATTTTGGTTAAGTGATGTTCTGCAAAACAGGGGTAGAATGTGTATTGCATGTCTTGCTCGAACAGATGTTGTCTAAGCTGCTTGGATGCTGACATTTCAGCTGGATATTGCTTATTATTAACATATGCTAATTGCATGTTATTTATGAACAGCATAGCATGCTCATCAGCTATGAGAGTGGTTCATCCTACACCCTACATTAATGAAGGACTTCTGAAATAAGCCATGAGTCTCTGGTCCTGCCCTCCCAAAATGCCACATGAAGGACTCATCTCTGCCTGCCCTTATACTGTATGATCACCACACATAGTGGGCTCCTTCCTCCTTTTTCAACACCAGCAGACATCAGAGATCTAAACAAAGATCTCAGCATGATCTACTTGAAGATTTCACTGCTCACTGCAAGGGGGGTGGGTTAGATAACCTTTAAAATGTCCCTCCCAACACAAACAATTCTATGATTTTATGATTACTGAAATGTCTATAAACAATAGAAACCTCCAAAGCACAGCAATACACTGTGAGTAAGCAGAAAATTAAAATAAAAAATAAAATCCTCAAATGCTAAATAAGGTGCAAAAGGCAAAAAATAGAGAATATATGCAACGATAGAGGATAATAGCCATGCCTACAACTAAAGCTGTCAAATAAAACTGCTCTGTTTCTCACAAAAACCCTATACTTTCTATATAAATTATATTCAACATCATCAACTCAGACAGACTTGTATTAAGTACAAGATTTATCCTCTAGCAAGTTATCCAACACTAACATGATATAGCTCATAAATTAAGACAGTTTTATGTGAGTTCAAACCTGAAAGCTTAAGCCTGTGGTGGGTACCTATAAAGACATTATAATTGTATTTGCATCATATAACCTGAAAACATAAACTTTATAATTTTTCTCAAGACCTGTTTCTAATGCCCACTTCTTCATATGATGTTGAATGTATTTGCATTTTTAGTTCAAACTTACTTGTACCCAATGAGCCAAATTAATCAAATTCATTGCAATATGAAAATTCCAGTGTTTTATATGAGTGCATTATCCATGATTTCAAATTAATAAAATGTATCTATTTCCAAATATGTTTTAAAATAACACTATGGGCTCTTCTCTTACAACAATACCAAGCCTGCCATTGTTTTCATGCATCTCAAAAACAGAATTCAGACACATAAGAAAACACTCAGCTGGACAATACAAAATAATTTAGGTTCATAAACTGGACTTAATTAAATAGATCTGAATTCTGTAATAATGCCTAAAAATACTCTTTAAAAAAAAATAACAATAGGGACATGATCTAGAAAACACTACAGAAAGTAGCTGCCTAGCCTCTAGCCTCAAGAAGGATAATAATTCCTAAAAGCAAAGGCACCCTAACACGCAGCTAAATTTTTTAGGACTAAATTGAGAGCTATCCTTCTGTAGTACACTGGAGATGGAAAGACAGATGTTTTAAATCTGCAGAGTCTCAATACCACTGTGCTCTGAAGACAGCAGGCAACAGAATGGAAGGAAGAAAGCATCTTGATAGAAAAAAATCCCAGGAGTTAACCTGCTTGATCTTTCACACACAGCAACTTGATTTTACAGTGCTTCAACAGTTCCTCTGCAGTCAGAGGTGCTCACTATTGTACTTCTGTGTGTGGCAGCCCTACCAGCACACCATCATGATCTCCTGTCCTTTGTTCTAACCTTAGAACTCTTGAAAAATAGACTTTTCTAAATACACTTCCTGAATAGTTCACTTCTGTTGGAAATGGAACGAAAGAACCTAAAAGAGATCACCTTTACTATACCCAGTAGACAAGACTATCTGGTTTTGGAGATAATCACCTTCAAAAAAAATGCAGTTAAAACAGCCAGGTTAAAAAACTATTGATTTGGCTACATGAACACATCTTCTTCATCTATTTCTCATAAGGCAGACGATATAGCACTGCTTCAAATCCCAGGTTTTTAAAAGCTGTTCTTCAAACAGGCTATTAAGCAAAAAATAGAAAGGCCATTAACTGAACTGAAAGGAAAAAAATCTGGTTTATTTGAACCAGGTTAGAATTCTCATTAATAAATTTAGCTACATATACTAATGCAAAAGTTCAGATTACAGGCACCATTACAGAGGAAAACAAAAGAGCTGCTATTTCTGCAGAAGGGGAGATGGCACACAGACTCTCAGACACCAAACAAGAGCAGCAAATATGTCTAAAGTCTGACCCCTCTCCTACTCCTATAGAAATCTTGATCTCAAATCAAGCCACTGACAACATTAATTATCCACTTGAAATGAGCAAAGGTTTATTCTAATATTCACATTTTTATTGCTTCTGTCTGTCTCATCTGAAACATAATTTAAAGTATGATCATCTGTCACAGGCTCTTAGCAGGAAAATACACACTACCATAGCATTCCTTCTAGGACATCTTCTGGGAGGTCATTCAGAGTCAGTCATGCCATCAGCTTTAGGAATTAACATCAAGTAAAATATATTTTTACACCCTAAAGCAAACTCACTCCTTCCTTTCCAATTGCCTGGATAACAAAGTTACCCGCTACAAGCTATCAAGCAGGCAGATCTCCTGCTAGATCAGACAGTAAATAAGGTACTCAGCATCTAACAGGATAAAATTTAAAAACCCTGCTTTTACAACACTTACATTTGAAGATCAAGGCTCAGAAATGAAGGACATGATGTTTTCCATATGCACAGTACTTAATGACTTAAAAGTAAACATATGTACAAGTGTTTCAGTAATTGGGTCCTCAGACTGTAGTGCTGTCTCTTTATTATTGGCTTCTTTAAAAATCTTACAAGTACATTACTAACATCCTCCGAGGAATCTTCTTAAGGAATGTTTCCAGCAAAATACAACCCTAAGATCTAAACTTTCCTACTTTGAAGATATATAGCTTTTCTGGTATACCAAGGAAAAAAAAAATCCTGTACTATTCCAAAGGAACAAATGATTCATCTCTTGCAGCTTTATAGAAAGCCATGAGAACTGAGAAACAATTACTATAATCTCATTGAATAGCAAACTGGATGTTTATGATTATATCGTTCATAGTCCAATTTGGGAGAAATACAAGAAATGCAATAAAGAATGGATATATAATCAAACATTAACTTCAGGCCATTTCAAGAACATCAACTCCTTTTATTGTTAGAGGCAGAAACTCTTCCCCTGGAACTTTCAGGGCAAGCCACCCCAGATCCCAAAGAGCCACCACAAGACTGTCTGCAGGCTGACAGGCTTACGTCTGTGTGAATCCACTGGCATTTCATCTGTTTGTTCACAAGACTCTTCTCAAGTTTCCCTGTTAGGCCTATGAAGGGCATTTGAGAGAAGTGTTTGTACTGGTGTTGTTGAAACACAACGTATCATGAACATGAGTGGAATTGTACCACACTCTTTATTCTAATGATTTTTCATGACGACAGATGGCTCCATAACCTTATGCCTCAGCCCAAGTGCAAATTACTTTGAAAGGCTGTATTGACATGCTCATGGACACGGCACAAATGCTCCTTCAGACTCACAATAATATTTACAGGCATATTAAAGCACATAAATATAAATATAATGAGAGAGTAATGCATATTTCACGAATTTAATATTCACTGCAAATGAATTAATGATTTCACCTTTTGTCCTATAATGTTTCAAACCTCTGTCTAAGTTCTGGCATCATGCTATCATTTCAAATTAACTGTAATTTTCCACTGCTATGCTTGCTATGAATGAGAAAACATCTAAAGAAATTACAAATATGCTGACACATTCACAAAAAAAACCCAACCAAACTAACAAACCCAACCAACTGTTTTCTCATGTGGAAAAAGCTATATTTTTATTTCATTTAGCACATTATTTAATTTCCAATGTTAGGGTTTAATCATAGTGTTTTCAGTATTGAACTGAAAATTTCTAAGACTAAATAACCTGCAATAGAGAATTAGTGTATTTCTGAGGATAGCAAAGTACAGCCCAGTAGAAGGATTATATCACAAGGGGACAATGTATTAAAAAAAAAGCCAACACCAAAAAAACCCACCCCCTAAAACGGAATATAGCTCTTCAGATAATTAAAGTGCTTTAGACCGCTAGCCAATTGATTTTCTCCTTGTAAAGGTAGTTCAATTGAAATGTTCAGAATAAATCATGTGTTAAAATTATCTTCTAAAGTAAGAGCTGAGTGCATATTGATTAATAATTATTTGCACTAACGGACTGAACTAAAAAAAATACCATCAATTACTTCAAAAAACTCTAAGATCAATCATGATGGAATCAATCATTGAAAGATGCACTACACTTTTCCCAGTATTTCGGAAGTGTTCATCGAATGACTTTCTAGAGATACCTTGGTTTCCTGTTTCTAGAGCTATGGAAATTTGTTTTAAATGCCAATTACCATTAGGTGTTTCAACTGCATAATGCAGCTCTCACCCTTCAGTTACAGGGGAGTTCTGCAAGAAGAGCAAACATTTTCCACATCAAGTATGAGGCATGAGGGGACACTTTGACCAGGGAAGTTTAGTTAATATTTCATACTTATGCTCCCACAGCAAAGGAAATGCAAACAACCTAAATTAATGACCAGAAAAGATGATTTACATAGAGCTCCCATCCAAAGATGGGGGGATACTCAGTATAAATTAACTCTGTTTTACACACTAATGAGTCCTACTCATTGAATTTGGCCAAGCAGCACAATAAAACTCCAATAATTCTCTAAAAATTGCAATTTAGTTTGCCTTGTTATAAATAGCACGGAGATCGTTAATCCCTTACAGCACCACAGGCATTACTCAAGCCTGGTATCTTATTGAAAATCAAGCAGAATTTCCCTTTCTCATGCTGTATGGCCCCATTAGAGTTGGGTGGGGAGTCTGCTGGCTGTAGCACCAGGTTTTAAGCAGGTTTGAATGAAAAAGAAAATTTTCTGCGGTTCTGATTTTCAAGGTTTCTTTTCCACTAGGTTTCAGGTTTATCCACTGCAGAAGTGTTAACTAGAAAGACAGACAAAAACAGGACATTAAAGCTGGTGAAACTTAGTCCACACTTGGGTGGAAAACATTCAGAATTGCAGTGCTGACCTCTTAGTTATTTCCTAGTTTCTTGTTTGTTTGTTTGTTTTGTTAGGTTGGCTGACACAGGACTAACTCCCATATACACTAATAGGTCTTCAGAAGGTAACAAAATTTCTGTGCACTTCCTCTGTAATGCACAAAAAGCATTTTATTACCTGAAACAGTAACGCTTTAAGCTAAAATATTTAAGTCTAAACATTCTTTACATAAATGAGATGCACAGCTCTGTCTGAACACCTAAATTTTATGCATTTTTGTACTTCTAAGCAACTTAGTAGTGAGGACTGCTTATTCGCATTCATTTACATACAATTTGCACAAAAAGCTCAGAAAAGGTAGTAAGGAAATCCATCATTTTGACTTAAAATGAAAATATTATTTCTGAAAAAACATGAATGCTTATTTTATTTCACTTACGACATCGCTTTTAATATCTTCATAAATATCAAATATCAAATGGCACTTCTCAGAAATGGTGACTTTTTTTCACCTAGTAGGTTTAAGAAAATAATCCAGCAACATTTTTGATGTAAACACATGCAAAATGCAACCTTTTTTCCCCCCAAAGAGAATTTAATTTCTTAGCAAGGTGAACCACCATTCTGATATATTCTGGGTGTTCTCTGAATTTTTATTCTACTAATTTTCTAAACCCCAATCTTTGCCAGGTTCAGAAGGGGAAAAGTACAGATTCTCTAATGAAAAAATGGTGTCTTGCATGTACAAATTTAAGTGATTTTCAGTCCTGTACTGTGTGTGGATTATCTCTTATATGATGTTAGAACAAGTTCAAATAAATTCTCGGTAATTTCACACCTACATTCAGTATATTTTCTTAGTCTTGTAAAGATACCATTTTCATACGCAGCCACAGCCCTTCTGGCTTGCCAGCTGTACCCCTAATCAGCTGGTACTAAACCATATCTGTTCACAGCATTGAGATGGCCAATGCCTTCTCATTCCTTTGAGACTGCACACAATTTAACTATTTTAGTTTATTTCTCCATCACGTTCAATCTGTGTCCTATTACACTACCAGGCCTCTGCAACACACAAGTAAAATCAGGAACTGCAGAAAAGGCAAAGAAAGACAACACCATGGAGCAGATGCTATCCTACAGCTGAGCTTTCTAAGGCAGCACATTAGGATATTCTGCAGTGCAAAAGTCTCTGGAAATAATCATGGGTCAGATTTGCTAAACAACCTACTGTCAGCCACAGTGACACTTTTATCAGCTTTCACCATATCCCTGGTGTCAGTAACTCACAGCACAGTATCAGGGATAACTCACCCCTGAAGGGCTTCAACTCAGCTCAAGTGAAGGCAGCAGAAGTGTGTGCTTGGCACATCCTCCAGTGGCCCCACTGCTGGGGCGGCCACGCGAGGGGGACACCTCTGAGGCAGCGCTCAAACCTCTGCAGGGGGACTTGGGGCACTCCACCTCTGCAGGGCATAGGCAACGGAGGCAAAAGCCAGGGTTTCTGTGGACACAGCCCAATATCCTAGAAGCAGGGCTGCCTCAAGCTAACAGTAAAAGGGAAGATACTTTATACATTCTGCTTCAACGAAACCCAAACACACAAGTGCTAGGAAACAAAATTTTCAGGCTCTCATGATTATTGCTCAGGATTCCTCCCACTCTTTTTTTCTTATATGTGTGTTTTTCTATATTTCACTCAAGTTCCTGGGTGATTCAAGATATGCATTTCTTAAGTTTGAATTATATTATTTCAACTGCTAAATATTTTTTTAAATAATTTTGTACTGATTTCCATCAGGTCAGTAACATACTGCTTTTTATTATATCACCCTTATAACACATTGCACTGGAAGATTTTAGACTCTGAAACTCACAAGTCTCTACTATATACTTCTAATCTGGTTGAAATGTGAAAAAACTGAGATTTTACTCTTGCAAATTAAAAGATGGTACGAGTATATTAATTTTCATAATCAGATTAAAGCTTTGTAATAAAACTTTCAGTGACTCAAGGGAAAGATTGCTTGAGACAGCAAAGTGTAATTAAGCAAAACAAGTGTATCTGTATCATTAACGAAAATGTGAAAGGTAATTTGAGTCTAGGGATCAGCACTTCAAACCTTCCCTAACCCTATCCTTAACCCACAACCTAAATTTGTGGTGTAAGCACTTTTTGTCAACAGCAGCCCAGAGGCCTCATGAAATTAATTAAGTATCCTATCTCTTTACAATGGAAACAAACCCGTCCACATGCTGTTTGCATTTCTGGCATGATCGGCATTTGTTCCTGAAGTCATCGGCATCAGCAGCTGGGAAGCTCAAGACTGATCTCTCTTTCACTTCTTTTGTCTTCTCTTACCACTTTTAGATTCACACATTAATTATGGCAGTCCACAGGTGTCAGTCTTATAAAGAAGGTACGTCCCCTACTGCAAAATTTATTATTCTGATGGTTCTTAGCACAAGAAAGAAAAAGCCTCCCAAAATGCTAAAAGAAATCCTTTGTCCTTAAAGTCTTTATACTCTCCCTTAAAAAAACCCCATGTGAGTCACAAGTGGGAGGACTGCAAGGAGGCAAGGATGCATTTGCTTTGCCATCATGTAGCAGCTGTCAACACTTCCATGCCAATGACAGACGTGAAACTGCATGAGAATTTGGAAATCCAATATGGCACAAAAAAAAGAGATGCCAGGAAAAGGTTAGTCCGTGCTTCCATGCTGATGCAGCCTCCACAAGCAACTGAGTGGACCCATGTGCTCTGTCACTACATGGAAACTAATGGCAAGATGGCAAATAGGTCTGTGGCATTGCCAGAGCCGGGGTTCTCAGCTTCAGGGCAGATGCTCCAGGCAACCTCCCAGAGATCTGTGGCGGTTGTGCCAATTATCCCATGGATCCTCCAGCTCTACACATTTATCAAACCACATCAGCAGCCCAACACAAAGACAAGACACCAAAAGCCCCACAGAAGCCTTATTATTCACCCAGCAGTCGCATGAGCATTGGCCCTTTGATGGCCATCTATATAATAATCATTCTCACTCTAGAGAATGGGGTCCTGTGGCCATAACTTGGTTTGTTTATAAACAGAAGATTAATTTCCCCCAGCTTCACCATGAGATGCAGGTTTTAATAGCAGAAGAAGACTAAAAGCCCCAGAAGAAAGTTACTGAGAACAGCTCAACCATTCACTGTCACGTTGTTTTACTCTCTTGTAAATAAGCTGCATGTGTTTTTACATTCCCTAAGTTAATATGAAATATATCACCAAAAGGTTGCAATGGTCTCTGATTTTACAAGGTTCACGTTGTGTTTTGGTTGGCAGTTTTAAAGTGAGACTTTACAATGGAATAACCAATGGCTTTTAGTGTATGGATAAATGGTTTTTGACAACTTGTTTACACTCCTGCAGAACCATAACAGAATCCTAGATCTCTGTAATCATCAATACCTTATTTATGTAGGTCAATCACATGATTGACAGTGCACACATCAGTGAGAATAGCTGCAGTGCCAAAATACACACATGTAAGATTATTTGCTCTTAGCAGACATGACCATCATGTTGGTAAAAAAATGCTGGCCAGAAGCCATTACCCTACACCTCTGAAATGCTGCTCTTAGATCTTCTCTTCAATTTGAATATACTCTAGCCAAAACAGGAGGAGTTTCAGTTTAATATTTTACACCCAGTGGTGAAGCAAATACTTCAAATGTCATGCCAGCAATTAAAATGTGTCTAGATTTTTTGGCTACTGTGGTAGTTGAACTTAGGACCTTCACAGTGAGTCACCACAGTCACACCATTACTGAAATATTATATTCTGCAAGTACAAAGATGGGAAATTTTCCAGATTGTCTGCCAAGATTCACTGCACCTAGGATACAGCAAGTGTCATAAATAGAATTTGCCACAGCAAGCCTTGCAATAACTGCCAGAGAAACGCAACAGACCTCCTGCAGTCTGATTTA
The DNA here is from genome assembly GCA_013398275.1 of Promerops cafer. NCBI lineage: Eukaryota > Metazoa > Chordata > Aves > Passeriformes > Nectariniidae > Promerops > Promerops cafer. The sequence goes on from VZSE01010906.1 coordinate 599,969, forward strand.
ACATAAACAAGCCAAGACATGGAAAAAGTAAAAACACTGCCCTGCAGTCACTGCTTAATAGCTTTTCCAATTGAGCACGGAGAAGTCTGACGTATTGAGAATGTCTATCTATCCAGAGTACGACTGTTCCTTATGGCTGCAGCTTCTGCCACATCACAGGGAACCTTCCATTCCTACTTGGAAGATAGCAAATTTATGTTCAGAAAGAGCTGAATTTAGAGTCTGCTGTGCCTGTGTATGTGAATATTTGCTTTTACTGCTTCTCCGCCCTGCAACAGCTAAACAAACCCCATGCATGTTAAAACATATGGCTTGGGAGCGGAATCAGTAAATGCAAAGTGCCTTTATTTCCTCATTGAGTCTCACTTTATAGCTGCTCGTGCAATCCAGATCACACATCTTCCTGATAACATTCTACAAAAATAAGTTTTCCTCATGAAAACACAAGAACCCCGAAGTTTTCTTATAGGCTATTACATTTTTATTCACAGAATGTTATTTAACTTTTATTCTTAAAATGAATTATCTACAAATAAAAGATTTTTCCATTCTTTTATAATACATAGCTCAAAAAGCTACCACTCCTCCCATAGGACATCCTTTAAAGATAAGAATGTTAAAACACACTTAAGAGAATAAACTAGTAAACAATTACTTCAATTGTTATCACCATATTGTAACAAACATTACCAAGGATATTACTTGCAAGCACGGTGACTGAATAATAGACTGAATAGAACTCTACTTATAATTTCTAAATAATAAGCTTTAGACTGAAGCTACGGTATGTTCCAGAGTATTAGAGGAGTCAATAGAACAAAGGAATAAAGAAATTATATCTTTAACAACTGCATTAAAAAGGTAACACTACCTTTAAAGCAAAACATTGGTCAATTAGTTGGAAAGGGCAAACTCTTATTTTTCTTCCTCTTCATCTTGCTACAAAGAAACACCATCCTGGGAAAGGTCACGGTGCATTATGGAGAAATTAGGGAAATAGATTGCTGTGAACTTAGTCCTACTCTTCTGTGGCAAAGTGCAAAACCCTGCAGTTATAAAAACAGTCTAGAGATAATGGCTTATCAATGAAGAAGTAAAATTGTAAATGACTCCATCATGAGAGCTTCAGGCACAAAGCTAGCATGAACAGCACTGTCATAAGTGCAATTCTTCCATGTCCTTAGAACAGGAAAAACTTTCCTCTAAAGAAACAATTCAGTTTCAAATGGAAGAAAAATCACTAAAAATTATTTTGATAGAACTAAAAAATTGTAGGATGTCCTACACAGAGGTTTAAAATCAAATTGATTGAATAAAATAATTTTTTTATACTGTGAAAATGGCACTGGATTTCAAGCCTTACATAAAATGAAACAGAGATCTGAGGAGAAATAAAAAGATTTTATTTCAGTTTAAAGCTCTGGTCACATGAAGCCAAAATGAGACGAAATATAAATAATTTCAGGAGTGTTTCTTGTCATTATTTAGGGAATTATAAATTCATTTTTGAATGAATTTCACAAAATCCAGTGGTTTACTAAAAGACTACTTAACTTTTTACAATACATTCCTTTGAATGCTGAAAGCCCTGATACCATTTGGCAGTTTGTCATCTGGAAAACCTCAAAAATATTTAATTCCCTTCATACTTACCTAGGAAAACAATGTTAAATATTGGAAAATAATAATTTTATGTGATTTTTTTCCTTACTATTATACTGGAATGATACCAATGTATCACTAATATCATGAAAAGAGAAAGTGCATCCACCCTGTGGCATATGTGAGCTATTTATCCCACTACTCCAGGTACCTCACATATAGCTGAAGATATTGTGGCTTCTGGATCTTACCCCAACACAGGAGAACTTAGAAACTATGAAAAATCTGTGACATAAAAACATGGTCTGTAAGGCTGAACTGGAAATATTCTGCTGATATGCTGTTGGGTGACAGCTCATCTGACAGCATCTGCAGAACCGTTTCGATCCTTTTCTAATTTGCCTGGGTTTTACACTGCTTTCTACTGGCTTTCAGTGGCTTGATATGTCTCTACTCTGTAAGAGTTCATTTTGTAATATCAACACCATCAAAGAGACACAACTGCAGAGCTCTAGCAGGGTCTGTAGTCATCTAGGTATCTGCAAGTCAACAATCAAAAGATTTATTTTGTCCAAATCGCCTTATTCTTAGCTTGCTTTTCAATCAAAGCAAGAAACAAATGCAACTGTTCTTCACGTAACATGAGCTCACTTTCAGTGGGAATCCAACACTTGTTTTTCTGATTTGTTTTGGTGGAAAACAAGCTAAACTACAATCAGTAGCAGTCTGTGATAAAGCTGTGTTGGATCTTAAAAAAACATGGCTTTTTGATGCTTTCAGACACTGATTTGTGTCGCTCCCCATCTCTTTCCTATAGCTCCTTGTTACTATATGGCTATGCTAGACAACGGACAGGTGTGCTAGAGTGCTCATAGTTAGATATATATGCACTACTATCAACCCACTTCTAATACAATTTTAGCAGCCAAAAAGAGAAGCTGCAATGGATATTATTCATTTGTTCTTTAATTCATCGGGTATTAGCTTATCTACTTTTAAGCTATTACTTTCATGTTTTTCTGGGCTAAAAATGTTAGAATTCTTTCTTTACAACTAGGAGCAACTCTGGGGCAAGTCATCATGCTGTACACAGTACTGCAAGCTGAGCCTCTCAAGCAATCAGCAGCACAGGCCCCCTGCACCAGGTGCTGATTTCCCCTGTAACAATAGGCACAATTAAGTCAACGTCAACCGGATTAACTCTGCTCCAGGCTAACCCCTGCATGCTCACTGGTTCCCTTGATTAACTGTACAGGACTGACGGACAGGAAGGTGTCAGGAAAACCCCTGAAGAATTAGCAAGCCTGCAAGGAGACTCTGCAGGAGGGAGAAGGTGCGAGAAAGAAAGAGCAGAAAGGTGGCAGTTTAAAACACCTATTAAAGGAGTTAACAAAATAAAAGGATGTAATTTAAATCACTAAATGACAGAAACCTATTGTGATGAGGCAGTGCAGTGTCTGAAAGTGGATACTCCCCATAAAGATCACACATGTACCTGCACAATAGCATTAGATGAGGATGGAATTATAAACCTCAGTGACATTGGACTTTTTGGGTTCAGCCTGCTTGCAATAATTGGAGTAGGTTTTGTATTGATAGGTATAATCTTCAGCAATATAAAGCATTTATTAGTGCCCACCTGCCGTTAGTATTTTAGTGCCCCTTATGCATTGCCAACAAGAACATCAATCAGCAACTCATTAAAATAAAACTCAAAAATACGCCAGTGAAATGCTAAAACATACTTGAAATATGTTCTGTTAGCTTTCCCATATTCCTATATTCATTTATAGCATCAAGGTATGAGCCAATATACAGAAGCTCAGATGTTGTTGTAATTTTAGCATAGGGCAATGTTAATTATAGCATGTCAAGATATTTTAAAATTAATAAAAGGAGACAATTCCATTTTTTGTCACATACCAGTTAGAACTACTTCAGTTCATCACAGCTGACTGCTGTATCATTTTGGACTTTTATAGCATTGTGCTCTGTGTGGAAGGAGTGCCCTCCCCCACTTTAATGGCAGTAGACTGCTGAGAGATTGTTCAAAGATAAAAATATGTACCACCAAGTCCCTAAAATGTCATGATAAATGAACTCAAATGTCACTATTAAAATATTTCCTTTCATCAGTTTCACAGCACAGATCTCCCATCACAATGCCAGAATTGACACAACTTTGCTCATACTTCTATGGGAATACTGAATTTCTTTTTGAAAGTTGATTTTAAGACAATGGAAATGTGTGTGGCATAAGGCTGAGATAGCCACCTGTAAAGTGACTTAAAAGGTGCTCCCTGGAGCAAACCTCTTCTGCACGACCCTCTTCCAGAGGAAAAAAATCCAGGTTGAGTTAATCACAAACAGACCCCTGAAACAATTCTCTACAGGCTTCTTTAAATGTGAAAAGCATCATTTTGCTTTTAACTGATTCTGTTAACAGTCTCTGAGAATGAGAAAAAAGTCAAACAGCATAAGAGAGTTCTGCTTATGAAGAAAACAGAACACCAAATGAGAAATTCAAGGGTGCCAGATTTTTTTCCTTTTTGCTGCTGTTATTCAATGCTGTGCTCCTGAATAGCAAGGAAAAAAAATAAAAATTAATGCAATACGAGAATCAAGATGACCATGAAAATTTTGTAAGTTTATTATGGGTGTTTTCTATAACATCTCATGCCTTTCTCCTTCATGTCTAAGTATTTTCTATTCAAATATCCAGGTGATGCTTTGGAACTTTTAACAAAGGGCTGGTAGGAAGTGAAGGCTAACGAACAATGCGTGTTTATAATGAGAACCAAACTGCTACCTGCAGAGAATAATACAGGATGATCTCTCTTTGGAGAGGGGGGAAAAAAATCAACAACATAAATGGAACACTGTCAAATTTATAAGCAGCAATTTAGACAGCAAATATGTTGCTTGGGTTTCAGCAGTCTTAAACACTGTGAGCGGCTTAACCTTATCTCCCAGTGCCACTGCCTTCCTGGAGTAATTGATGCTCGGAGTCCCCCAGTTTCACATAAACCAGGCCACTGTGTTATTGTATACAGCAATCTAACTGCTAGCAGAGACAGGAAACGGCGCTGAACCCAGATCAATAGACATGTCAACAGTAAGCTGCTTAATCTAATTCTGCCTATCTCATCTTGGAGCACAGAGTTTGCAATTTTACTGCTAGGTCCCTCTGGCAGGAAATGGTTTGGAAAGTTTAGTCTTAAGAAGTTTAAGCGATATGCTTATCCTTCAGGCTCTTGAATGTTTATTCAGCAGAATAGCTGCTTTAAATGTTTTATAAATGGTAGCAGTGTAAACAAGGCACTCCTGAATTCCTTCTCTCATATGAAAGCCATAACGGTGATTTCCTCACAGTGGACAGGGAGCTTAACACGACAGCCAATTGCACTTAAAGGTAAATTGCATTTGTACAGATGTACCAAACTCAAATAAACTTTGGTGATCAGAATAATTTTCCCAACAACCCTTCCTTCACTCTGATGATGCTCCCACATGGAAACACTTCTCCTTTAGCAACTATGGTGCTCCCTCCTCCTTCACAGCATTTTCAATGATTTCCCTGTAAAAATATAGACACACATATAGATAGAATTCACAGTTCACTGGTGCCTGTTCCATGTCCCAAAACACTCAGAGTTTTCAATTTCAGCTGAACTATGACAAACTCATGGTGCATCCTCAGGGGTTTTGTGGTGCCTGCAATTCAAGGGGCCGTGGCCACTGCCAGCAGAGGGGAAATTTAAGCTCCTGGTTAACTTTGGAATCACAGTTGATGTTTTCCAACCATGACAGACCTTTAAACCACTTTGACCATCTATTTGTCATTGGAAAACAAGTGCAAACTTGTTTAGGAAGGAAAGATGGTGTTTCGCTCAAGGTGCTGGAGAGGGAATTAGACAATACAGGTTCTTTGCTCAACTCTGCTACAAAGTGCCAATGTGATTGTGCCAGCCAGTTTTTAAGTGCTTCAACTCCCCATCCATAAAATAAAACTTTCCCAACTGCACTGGAGTGCTGAGACACTCGAAGCATTAGTGTCCGTGAGGTGTTCAGACACCACAGTGCTGAGCATTACAGAAAAGTCAATAAATGAACTCCATAAATAAAATGTTACAAAAGCCCACTCGAGTCTTTCAGCTTGAAATCATGGGACTGCTCCCATGATTTAGTGCCTTGGAAATAAGTTTAGCAAAGATTCCAGGAACAATACAGCTGAGGCTAACATTAAGAAATAGCAAAGAAACAATTATTATTTAGATACTTGTACATTGCTTAACAAACAAGTTGTTTACCACTGGAAGTCTTACAACACACTGCATACCTCAGATGATGAAATGAAGGTCTTTTGAGTAAAATTTTAAAAAATCAACTCAATATCTGTAGGCTTATTTGTGAACAAAACTCTCTTGAACAAAGACTTAAATGGAAAGAGTTTGCATATGTGGCCTAAAACCTCTTCAAACCTGTCTTCTTTCAGTTTATAAAAGTTTTGCTCTTGTGCTCTAAAAGCCTAAACTACAGAATATTATTCCAAAGATCAACAGCATACCATGAAGTATTTAAGGCAAAGTTGAAGAGATTCTTTTGTCAACAATTACATGGACTTAACAACAGCCATTTCTAATAAAGAACAATTTAGTAAAAATAATAAAAATCAGGAGACAGACTATCCATGGATTTATAACCCAGTAATTTAGTTAAATTAGTTCACTTCAAATAGAAACTTACAGCATGCTAGTCTATTTTGGTTTCAGACTTATCCCACCCCCAGTCCACATTTTCAAAGCTATAGTATATTCCAAATGCTAATTAACTACCATTCCTTTTAAACTCATGAATATCCCTACAAATCTGACAGTGTGGAGGTTTTACATGGAGGTAAGACTAAGAAATTACATTCTCATTAAAATGCAAACAAATCAGAAAGACCTTACTTTAATCCCTAATACACCATTACCTGTCTCAGCAGAGACCATCATACCAAAAGCAGCTAAGAACAGGAGCATGTTTCTTATCCTAGTGACCCACACATGGAGATCTTATTTTGTGGATTTCTCAGTGTTTGTAATTTCAACTTTTTTCTAATGACATCTTCTCTTTCTCTACATTAAACTGTGGATTTTCATCCCTCACTGTTCACTCAACTTCTCAAAAAGAATGCCACTATAGTGGCAAACAGTAATTAGCCAATTAACAATGCCACAAGATGTAAATAATCCATTTTACCAGCTCATATATTTAAAAAAAAAGTAACCTGATTCTTTTCAATCATCAGTTTTGGCAACAGTGCAAATGATACAGTCATCACTATTTTCCACATTTACATGATGCTTCTCAATATAAATGAATATGTAAAATCTCTGCAGAGAGGGGACTCTGTTTTCACATGCATTTTTTTTATACCTACAAGTGAAGTCGCTGATCATTTCTGCAATGCAAATAAATGATTATTCCCTCTGATCTGTAAGAAAAAAGTGTACAGGGAGCTCAAAATCTTTCCAACTCTAACATAAAATTGCAAAACAAAAGTATGCACAGAATCTTGCTGTCAAATGGCAACAAATCTGCTTGACAAAAAAGGAGAGCACATCTCGCAGTTTTGAGTGGAATAATTAATGTAAAATTAATGTTAAAGCCTTTAAAAAAGGCTTGGCTTTATAAGGGAAAAGCACACAGAAGATAGATAAATGGGTATTTAAGGCTTTCTGTACAAAAAGTTATGTATGTACAAAGGAGAACCTTATAAATAAATAATAATTAAAATATTGTTATTGTGGTGCCACATTTGGTTCATGCATACAAAAAGTACTCTATAATTCATGATACAGCCCAGGTCTCTGGACATTTAAGTGTTGGACCATTTTTATTAAAATTAGACTAGATCATAGGAGGTCCCAAAGATTGGGTTCCCCACCCTGAATCTCAGGAATTCAATTTTTTACTTAGAAACATTTTCAACAGTGTCATACAAACTGCCTAATACCATGAAGACAGGGAGTTACAAAGACGGTTTCAAAGTATTGTGCCAAAAATTGAAATACATGTAGCACATTTACGGCAAAAATTGAAATGTACATGTTCGATAGATGGAGGCACAACTGTTCAGCTGAGAAGTTATGTATACAAACGCCACATGGATTTTTATGATGTCCTGATCCCTTGTAACAAAAACCAAAACTACACTCCTTTTTTATAACTCCCACACAACCAACATGATGGTCACTTTTTATGCTACCCTGGCTTATATGAGATCAGATAGAGATTCAGACCCTGCAGGTCAGTAGGCAAGAAACCCGAACATGGGTGCTTACCAGTTTTTTGAAAGTATGTGAAACTTTGAATTAGTATCTAATTCCCTCTGAGGTCAGTAACTTTTAGGTGCCTAACCTGCTTAAACACTTCTGAAAAACCTACTGCCTGCTTAAAATCTTGCTTTGGCTTGTATGAAATACTCTTTCCAGAGCCACAATCACCATTAGTTCACGACTTTACTGACTGGTGAAATGGCAGGCAGTCCTTCCAAAAGGACTAAGTCAAATGGATGGGTAGGTGTCTTTCTGGCCCTTGTGTTTAACAAATGTAGTGGTTGCTTTCTATCCAGACTTAGATAAATGAGTAACAAATTAAAAGAAACATTTTTATGATTCACTGCAGTAGCTTGCTTTTTGCGCTCTTCTCTTTTCTGATACAAGGTTAAAAGTGACTGGGAAACCTTTTAAGGTTATTGAAACTAAATTATTAACGCTGTGCTTCACCTTCCTTTTGTCCTCCTCATGGCATTTTCCCTGATTGCTTACTGCTACTCCACTCCTACAAGTTGTAAATCAAATGAAAAGCCTTTAAAGTACAAAACCATCTGATTAAAATTTTCATCCACAAGGGAACCACAGATATGACAAGACGCCACATTATGCAGTTTTTACATTTAAAACATCTGACAGTCTTTTTTTTTCATGTGTGTGAAAATTGAGCGCTTTCATCTTTGTAAGCAACAAAAAGGATGATTCTCACTCATAAAACGCATTTGCAACCTTCAAAACATCTTTGATATTCTTCTCCATTGCATAACTGCATTTGGTGCAGTATATGCAGGCATAAAGTGCCGTGACACAGGGCCAGTCTGGTCACATCTGAACTTCTCCCAGCTCTAACCCATACAGTTCACAGGACTGATGAGATTACCCATCAAACTCAGCACCAGATCCTTCACAGAGCCCACACTCTATGGCCAGTTGGAAACATAAAGGAAGACATGGTAATCTATGATCAAGGGTCAAAAAAAAAACCCTATAGTGAATACTTCTGAGGGAAAAGACATACCTTTAAGGAATTAACTCTGTCTATAAGGAAGTAAAATCTAATTTACATTTTAGTGAGGTTTCTAATGCAATTCCTATCTCAGATAAGATATGGGTTTATTTGACAGCACACTTCTGAAAAGTTGGCAAACAAAAACTTTCTTAATGCTGCTTTTCAGCAGCAGAGTATAGGATGATCCATCACCAAGTTTTCAAGATCTGAGTTCCTGATACTCCAAAAGAGAATAAACCAAGCAAATTTCTGCATTTCAGTTTTCATTGGATTTCGTAGCTGCTACACATTTATGGTCTGCTAGGCTGGCACACAGTTACTGCACACATGTCACAGCAGTAAGAGGTTTGTTTGTCCAGCAGTGGAATCCCTGCACTGGAGTTAAAACATCAGCCTGAACCATGAACAGGCTTTCAAGAAAGACTGCAGTGCTAACATTACACTATTTAATATCTGATAACATATCAGTGTCTGATAACACATTCATTATGGAGATACGAAGTTTCAGGGAAGCACTGAGATCTCATTAAATAGTAGCACTGTCTGCTGGGCCAGCTCCTCATTTTTTTCAGCACTATTTAAATGCTACTGCATGAAGAAGGTGTCCTGTAAGCCAATTGTTACAGGTCCAAACCAAGTATTTGGTAGACTATATTAAGAGTCAAAAGCACAGAAATGCTCCTTCCTAATCCCAAGGCATGTGATGTGTGCGTTGCTTTTCTAGGGAACAAGGTCAGTGACAGGATATTGAGAGCTCTGTCAGGAAAGGACGCTGATAAGGAAAACCTTAATGTGTGGCAAGCTTCAGGAAAGTATCCCAAGAGCTCCAGGAGAATCACTGAAATGACTACCTGAGATAGCATATTTGGGTGAATAATGCTAATCAACAGAGATTTCTTCATGAGGAGAAGGTCTCAAAGATGTTTGTTTTCCTTTGTTTAGGATGTAAGACACCAATTCCATTTAGTGTTTCATATAGAAGAAAAGCATTATCTCAGCAGGAGTGGAAAGCACTGAAGGCAAACTTTGCATGGGAAAGTATAGGGTGCTGAGATGGGCAGAGAGGACTAACCTGGGAGCAGTGGCTGAAGACAGTGACTGGGTCTCTGAGCTAGAAGATAGCAACGTGTGGGCAATTGTGCTGTATTTGATCTGGCACTCTTGCTTTTCCCTACAGATAAAAATCTGTATTGCCATTTCCTACTGGCAAGATTTTCTCATGGAAACCTGAGCAAGCTGCATACGGAATGAAGGAGCTCTTAGGGCTTGTATTTATTGAACAACTTGTTTTCTCAGATGTCAGTTTTTCTTCCTTTCCCCCCACCTTTTTCTTCCTGCCTTTGTTTTGGTGTTCAGACACCTAGACTCTCACAATCAATCACAGCAAACTAGCTCCCATAAACCTGCTTAGAGGAAAACAATTTCTTCCTCAGGCCTCCAACCCATTCCCTAGAAACCAGCTGTTTCTCTAAATATACAAGGCAACCGCACCTGAAAAACTGAGTATGACATTACATGACAGGAGAAATCATTTCAGCTCTGCCATCCCATGGCTTTGTAGAATTGGGATTCATGTAATAAAAGATGTAGTTCTAACAATTTGGAGATCCATTTATACAGTATACATTAAAAGTGTCACCAGCCAGAATAAAAAAAAACGCAAGGGCATAAACAGCTGGGAATCGTCAGCAAGACCTCATACACTTCAGGGAAAGATTCATGGTCTCTTCTTCTGTCCCAGGGAATTTTTTTGTTCTACAACGGCACAGTTGTGACAAAGGAAGAAATGAGGCACAAAAAGGTGAAAAACCATTTCCCATCTTTCATTTGCTAAATGCTGCTGTGCCCACTCTGGTGTCAGATGATGAGCTTGGCTCCCCTTTGTTTCAGCAGCCACCGCAACACATTGTGCAAGGCCTCCAGCTGAGTCAGTGCTCGCTCACTGTGCTCCGCACACACAGATGGGAGTAGGCAGAGAAATGTCAAGCTACTTGGATTAGCTCGGCTTTGGTCACGCACAGAAGCAGAGCTCAGGGCACCGAACAATCCTAAATTAAACATGAAACCTCCTCCCCAGGCCTGGCACCTCGTTTTTCAGGCATTAGTCATTAAGGAACTTCCAAGCTGGTAGGTCTTACTGTAGCTTTAAGTGCTTGCTTTCACAGCTCTACATCCTGGCAGTAATGGTACCTTGCCCTGGCAATGAGATAAAGCCATCATATAAAAAATGTGCTATGACGTTTTAAGTTTTTAAATCACTTGGAATGCATGAGTGTAGTTAACTTTTACTGTTATTGTTGCCAATCCCCTTGAGGGAAAAGCAATCTTCCTATTCCCCTCATTCTATGTATGGCATCTTTTTTGTCTGACATATTTCAGTAATTGGGCATGTTTATTCCTCAGCTAGTTCTAACACAACTAGTAGAGGCTGCATTTTGAATCTATGAGAGCAAGCTGGCAAGTGCCATGGAAAAAAAATTAACATTTCCAACAGTACGCAACACATGGATGAACGTTCCTCAGCCTGATGGGATGCGCAATTTTTAAATCTCATACAAATATCTGTGTATCATTCCACCACCTCTCTCTGTGAACACTCTGGTTTTGGCTGAAGGCTATTTCCAGTTCAGACTCTTTTTCTTCAGCATTTTCTCCTGTCTTTTCTACCTGCTATAACACCCATTACTGGCTCTCACTCTCTACAGGGACTTGTTTCACCGCTTTCCTTTCCATTTTTTTTGTACTAATTCTGTCCCCTGGTCTTCTCTCTGACTTCAGGCAAAAAGCAGGTCCAATTCTTCCGCTATACGCAGTCTACAGGAATATGTAGTACAAATGGGTGACAATTTGCCAGTTTCACCTTTTGAACAGAGATAAAACAACAGCCTCTTGCACTATACTTCTGTTTGTCAATGCTAAACCACAGATCAACTACAAATGCAGGTCTTCTCAACCAGGTATTAAAAAAGAGTTCCACCACAAATTCTCCTTTTGCAAACTTCCAATTGATTATGAGGGTTGCATCATAGACTAAAGGTGCCACCATGCTTGCAGTGCTCAAACATGAAAAACAGCTGAAAGGGCAGTACTATCATGGCATCAGCATATTTTTATCTTCTTACCACTTTTAGCCCAAACCTTCAGGATCCTCCTTGCTCCTCACCCAACTGTAACAGGCAAAGGATGCATAGGAAATACTCAAACATGGAACAAAATAACTTAAGAGAGCTGCTACCATATTGCTGAACAGCAGTTCATTGTTCCCTTGCCTTGGATAGTTTTAGGCCTTTATTTTACTCAAAGATCTCTTACTTACCAATGCCCTGACCTTGGCATCTGTGCTACTCTCTTAAAGCTAATGTGATCTGCTCACACAAAGCAGACTATTGCCAAGGAGCATAAGCAGTCCTAGTGATGTCACGGAACTCATTAAAGATATAGTTGACTTCTTGCCCCTAGAAAACCTAATTATTAAATGTAACCTTAGCTGAAAACAGTAGTGGTTGTTGATAAGCAAAGTAAAACAGAAGGTGTTTTGTTCAAACATAAATATAGTACTTGACCAATAAATAAGGGTTCCTGCTTTATAACTGTGGCAAACTGTAGTTAACCATGAAATTCCTGAGATAATTGATGTTAAAAAAAAGAACAGAGTATTCTGAAATACAATCACGTGCATAGTTTGAAAATCTAATTCCTAATGCAATTCATAACATTAACACCAGGTCTAGAAAACTTAGTGGTTCATTTCAATAAACAGCAAATGCTGCACATTCTCCCTCTGAGGACCCATTAGGAAACTAACCCTGATATAAAACTGCTATAATCTATCTTCTGAGAATTATTTTAAAATATACGTTTTATAGCAAATGTAAAACATAATAACTGTGTTGTAAATGTGACTGCTATATTTATTTGTTGCTATAGCTATGGATTGCAAATTTAGAAAGGAAAAATACACTACAAATACTATCACAGACAATAAGAGCCTTATGCTTCTACACAATATTAAACATGCCACCTCCCACTGGGGATACATAAATCACAGTACTGTGAAATCAGCTTCTTTCTTTGAGCAAACTTACTTCTTGAAATTTCTTAGATTTTTTGTAAGATATAATGTTCTTATTTTATCTATTTTTATCTATCAAAGGGCCAAAAACTACTGACGATTTACGTGTCACTGCAGTCCACCCATAGAATTTATACAAACAACTGAATCAGAGAAACCAATATCCTTGAAATACAAGGGACTAAAGGAACAGTTAAAAAATGGAGATTTCTCAAGGGTCAAGACACTGTCTTAAGACTGAAATATGCCTAGAATATTTACAGATCTCTTTCCCTCTCCTCAGTCTTTATAAAATGACTGCAAAACAATTCTGCAAACACTAATAGGCTACACTGAACAGAATGTACAGGTCTATCCACTGAAGCCACCAATAATTTCAATGGGATTGGTGCAGCTTTGCAGGTAATGTGCTGTCTTATAAAATAAGCCAGATACAGTCATCCTCAAAAAATCAGGTGGTTCACATGCATTTTATTATGCAAAAATTTCCTTAGGATGATAATGGATAGTCCATTATTTGAGGCTTTCAATTTGAAGTTGGTTAAAGTTACCCTGGTAATAATGCTATGGAGAACAATGCTGCAGAGACAACATTCATCTGTCACAGAAATTAATACAATCCCCTCAAATTTCCTTATAGGTATTGCAGCCTCGTTTTGTACAATTTTCTCTCCTCCTTGCTGCATGCTTCAGGATTTCATGAGAAATTTTTGCATGAGGTCTGTTCAACCTCCATGTAGAAGCTATCAGTTAAAGCATCACTCTAGGTTTGAAGACTATTTGCTGAAAGCATTGAGGAATCAGTGTGAAAATATGACTTCTCAGACCAAAATTATTCAAAAAGAAAAGAATATTCATACACATCACATGTAAAATCTTAGCACACAGCAAAATAACACTAAAATATATGTGCATGGCTTTAAAAAACAGCAGTTAAAATACAAAGTAACCAGGGGGAAGTAGTTTTAAGGGAAGTAAAATCATATACACATGTGAGCTTCAAAATGCCCCTCCCCTCCTTTTTTTTTTTTCTTTTTTGGTGGGTGTGTGTGAGAGAGAGGATATCTGACAGATGTCAAGGTCAAATCACAGAGCCTTTAGAGCTAATACAAACTATTACAGCACTCTACATCTATGTGTCACAAAAAATGCTTGTGATTTTAAACTCTTAACCACAGATTACAGGCTGGCTTCCTGTGACTTTTTAAACATATGGTCAGAAGCAAGGATGAAGAAAGCATTTTTGTGTGATCCGTCACTGATCTGAGAATGCAATCTTTGTTTTATTTAAGTGTCACAGCTTGCTACAGTAATGAGCTGAATAGAATATTTTAAAGGGTTAAGCTTTTGAAATGAGCAGATTCAGGAAAGGGCGCAGTAACATCTTAACCCCTAACAAGTCAGTAAACACTGCACATACCTGAAGGCCCTACTGTTTAAGGTCTTTCTTAAAAAACAAAAAAAGGTATAAATCTCATAGCACTAATTTTAATGTCAGATTTGGCATCATTGCTGTATAATTATCTAATGCCTAATATGTCCTTGAACGAACAAAATGTATCACATAATCACACCCCATAATTACAAAATACATATAATCCCTATTTATATACTCACATTCGTCAGTATAAAATATGCTATTATAATCTTCCACTAAGTGAACTCTGCTAAAAATTGTAACTATCTGATATTTTTCCTTCTCTCCCATTCTGGCTTTACTCTTGCTTCTGTCTCACCCCAGCTATAAGCAGCAAGAGGTCAAAATTAGTTATTTGCTATACGGTTATACCCAAGACATTGGGGCTTGAAGTACATGGAGCTTCTCCAACATTCATGTTAAATTAAACAGTAGCAAGATCTAGGCAAAGGCATTAAAAAAAAGGCTCATTCAGGTCTGCCTGAGCATTCTGTGAGCACAGGGAAGTGTGTACCAGGATGTGAAGACCTGATGTGGTAAATTTACTGCTCAGTTTCTCAGCATCTTTTCCTCACCAGAAGCTCTTCTTACCTGGAGTCAGGAACCCTCACAGAGGTACCTGATACACTATGTCTGACCTTCCAAATACACTGACATTACATTCATTGCTGTGTTGCAGCACCCCACATAACACTCTGTTCACTACCATATAAGAAATACATTTTATGTTTGCTTTTGCCAATGATACTGCAAGGCAGAGTGCAAGTTAACTGAAATAGAAATACAATTTGATAAGAAATTATTTTAATTTGTGAAAAAATTGTGTTTTTATAAAGTAGATCATAACCTCCTAACTTCAAAATGAAAGGATGCCATGAAAGAGACAACGAGTTACTTAAACACTTCTATAGGCAGTGGTTTTTATGTTAATGCAAGGAATGTGCTTATTTTTTTCAATGACTAAAGATGAAAAAGAAATCAGTGTAATCCTGTAAAATAAACGGTTTTAAATGTCAAGACTCTGACCACTGAATTCTTGCCAGGTAACTTAATCCTATTGCTTTCAAATTAAAAATGGAATTTGAACTACTGCTGCTCTGCTCTAAACAATGTTGTTTCAAACAGAGGAGTAAAGGAAACCAAGCAATTACAATAAAAGAATAAAAACATGTCAGCTACATTCACATTAGTTTTGTGCATCTACACCATGGACAATGCCACTCCTGAGCAGAAGCCAGGTGTGAACTAAAAACATCTGCTCTGCCTGAGCAACCCAGGCTCAGGTGTCTAAAATCTTCCTTTTATATCTCCTCCCGTTGGGGTCACTGACATTGCTCAGGCTGCCCTTCTTCATCTGGAGTAACAATAACCTCTTCACCCTTCCCAGAGCTTTCTTCCAGTCATTTTGTCAAAGCTGATCCTCATAGTTTCATTTTACTGTTACTGTGCTGCACCCGTAACTTCAAATACCAGAAGATTCACTATTAGTTACTACACTGTTTCTTCCCATGTAATTTCATTTTCTCTTTTCGTATCATCCACTTTAACAAATGCTAAGAACGCCTTCCATTCACCTGGGATAAACACGTCTGTATGTATTAATCTTGGTCTAGCAATATTTGCATGCTATACAGTCAACATTTTCCAAAGATGAGACCTCCTCTAGGCACCAAATTTAAAATGCAGAAATACATGTTTCAAAATCACAGATAATCATTGAAAATAAGACATAGTGGATTTATAGGAAACAGATGTCAGTCCAAATTTAAGTACCTAAACTGGAAAATATTGTTCTAAACACAGAGTTCTTAAATTGAAATTGTGAAACAAGCCTTATAAGATGGCTATTTTGTCAATTACAGTAATGGCAGAGAATGAATCACAGACTCACTGAATATTCTGAGTTGCAAAGGACCCACAAGGATCACTGAGTCCAACCCTTAAGTGAATGACCTGTACAAGGATCAAACCCACAACCTTGGTGTTACTGGCATCCTGCTCTAACCAACTGAGCTAATCACCCCTACCAAAATCCTATCAAAAACCTGCAAAACTCTACAGGATTTAAAACAGTTTTGCTCTGTATTTTACTTAAGGGTCAGCTATGAACATAACAAAGTAAGTACAAATACCATGGAACTATGACAGAAAGAAGCCAGGTCTGACTCGTGACTGTGAAGCTCTTTATATCATTCTAGGTTTGAAGGGGGAAGGGCACAGCACGACACGCATCCACCTTAAACTGCCAGTTGACAAAAAGGTGATGCCGTCCAAGCACACACAATGATCTGTTCGTGCCCCTTCCATGAGCATTTCTTCCCTCTCCCACACCCATGCTCATAAACTAACACCATTTTCACCTAAGTCCAGCTCTGGTAATCATCAAGCACTTTATGAGACCAGTGATGCCTCAGGCTCAGCAGAAAATTATCCTGGGTAGAAAAGAGAGTTTTCTGTGCAGCTGGTGAGGAGATCTGGCTCAGCAAATGGTTCTGTGATTCCCAAACTGCCACTGGGACAAGGTCAGACCATCAGAAATGGAGGAAACTGGAAAGGCAACAAAACATTCCTCTTTTTGGTGGCTGTGAGATACCACAGCAGCCCAGTTGTTTACAGAAGCAGAGCACCAGAGCTCTGGGAAAGGGAAGTAGCTCTGTATGGAAATATTAACATCAGTAGTGACGTTCTCAGGTTCACTTTGTCAACAACACAATATTTCTGTATAAAAAATCCTTTAGCAACTTGGAAAAACTGCAAAATCAAGAAACCCTCCAAAATAGCTGCAGTCAAGAAGTGTCATAGGTTAACAAGCTTTTCCAGCAAAGTATCTAAGATTCTGAATTAAAAATTTATTGTTGAAATTTTGCGTTGAGAAGAGAAAATCACCAGATAAATGGAATTATATGGACAAAACCACTCAGAAATGTAGCAACTAAGAGTTCTCTACTGATTCTCCAAATCAGTAGAGAATTCTCCCTTCCGTCTGTTTGGAAGACTTTAAACTAGCAAACTTGTGATCACTCAGTAAAAGCCAAATGAATTCACGGGCACATTTTGCAAAATCTGATATACTAGAAGTCTGCATATATGGATGCAACACAAATAATTAAAAATAAAGAAAAAAGCACCCTCAGGTCATAAAAGAGTCTTGAGAGAGAATGACAGAGTGACACTGTAACAACAACAACAACAACCACTGCAAGCTAGAATATCTACATCCATAGCCATCTACATATTAAAAGGAATGCATATGCATATTCCCTAAGCAATGTCCCTCTGCTCTTCCAAAGTCAAAGGAACTCTTCTCTAAGCGGATAAAATCTTTCTCGCTATGTTTTTCAGCAGCTGTCTTTGCTGGTTTCTAATCAAAGCTCATGATAACTGGCTTTGGCAACAGACTGTAGTTTCCCAGATGAGTAAGCAAACAAAGAGCTTATTTTTCCCCCTCTTTCACAGAACTTGAGATGCATTTTCTGTCTTAAGAGGGAATTGATGACTTCCATAATGTGGTCAACACCTCAAATACATTTAATGAAGGAGCATCAGGGGTCTGTGGTATTTGTATACTTCAAAATGTGGACAGCTACAAGACAAAGATAAATGCCAGCCTGGAAAACAAAAATCTGGACTGTAGCAATTTACAAGAGTAGAAAATGAGAAACCTTTAGACAATAATTTATTTAGATTTGACTGAGAAACAGACATAAGAAGGGAAAGTAAATTGACATATAAAAAAAACTTCACTTGGGTTATTCTCAAGTATTCTTTAAATTGGAGAGAGGAGGAGCTTATCACAACAACATTCACTGAAAGATATTGATTTAGAAGGCAGA
Organism: Promerops cafer; assembly: GCA_013398275.1. Classification (NCBI taxonomy): domain Eukaryota; kingdom Metazoa; phylum Chordata; class Aves; order Passeriformes; family Nectariniidae; genus Promerops; species Promerops cafer. The sequence continues at coordinate 618,222 of VZSE01010906.1, forward strand.
GTCTGAGGGATGTCAAACCAGAAAATCACTATAATCAACTACAAAGGAAATTCATCATGACAAAAAAGGAAGTGGGTGGATAAGCAAAGCCCATGGAAGAAAAATAACATTGCCTGCTGTTAGATACATGATTAAAAAAAAAATATAAAGTGAATGTTAAAATGATTCCTATTCATTTAATATGAGAAATCTAAAAGATAGATACCAATACACGAGCGTAGAGGATGTATTGTCTTGGAGAGACATTGCAGAGTTCCATAAGCAAATGTGTCTTGCCACTGTGTCGAAAGACAAATTTTAGGTTAAAGACTAAAAATCCGAATATTTAAAAACATAAAACTTACATTTCTTAGAAAGCATAAAAAGAGAGACAATATGTGCTAAACCCACAATTCCAATTTACTTTTCTATAATGAAACAGAAGAGTATTGAATAAAGTCCAGCAGAAGCCAGTATGTTGATAATTGACAAAGCAGACAACTTCAAACATCCTAGGACAAGAAAGATTAAGTTTAATATATCTCAAATGTGTGGGTTTAAAATAATTTCATTCAACATTTGTTCTCACTCTTGAATAGGAGAGGAGGAAGAGGGGAGATTAAATGGCAGGTGAATTGAACGTTTCTTTTGATGATAACAAAATCTAGAGCACTGATGGAATGTAATTTAATCTAAACCAGCAAAAACCACTTATGTGTGTGACACAGGCCGGATCCTGCCGTGCAATCTGGAAGCAGGAACAGCAACACAGCCAGCTCAAAGCTACATGTTGCACATGGGGTGTGTTCAGCACTGGGATTCCAACGCAGCCTTCACACAACAATCTGACAGCAAATTCAGGGAAAAAGATTCAGATGTGGTTGATGTTTTTGAATGCCCTGCTTTTCTCATGTTTGACTTGAGAATATTTCTCTTGACACAGACTAGTGGTGCAAGCAGTTGAAAATGAGGCTAGAGAAGTTTAATATGAAGCAGTCAGAAAACTGAAGTGAACAATATTTGGCCAGAAAAATTTAGTACACAAGCTGCATAATTCACATTCCCCTCCACAGCCCTAAACAGTGCTACACTAAGCAGTAAGTGAGGTGCAAAAAAATAGTAGACATCTTGAAAGTAGTGGTAATTTTTTACCACAGCTGCTGAAATTGGTAGCCCCCATAGCCAACCCCAAAGTCTATCTTCACTTCCTACCACCTGTCTTCATTTGTGATTTAATAAAAACACCCAACTCAATATCCCCAAGAACAAAATTTGGGTACTTGCATGGTAACTACATGCAGTTCTAGGGCATGTAGTTACCATGCAAGTACCATCTGTCTTCTCACCACTGTCAGTCAAGAGCATATTGTCTCAGATTTAAATGGCACCTTCATGAGTACCTGGAGTCAGACACAGAGTGGGATTCACCGAATAAATGAAGACATCTATATGTGTGTCACTCAGTCAATTAAGATACATAAGACTTTTAGGTAAACAGTTGGACTTGATGATTCCTACTTGCTTCACCAAGTGCCTGCAAGTGAATTCAAGAAGCCAGTGAGTCAGTGAACTGCATATGCAAATGAGTTCACAAAACTATAGATTTCTTATTTATGCCCTTTTTTTGGTTGACTATATTTTTTTTTTTTACCTAATTTTTTTTCCACCTTAAAGAAACAAAAACAGATGGACTGGATCACAGAAAAGGTCCATCTGCTCCATGTCTTGTAACAGCAAATATCCAGGGAGGAGTACAAATGTATAAAGAAACCTCTCTGATACACACCTCCCTCCAAGGCAATGTGCATTACTGACTGCTTTAGCTGGGTTGATTTCTTTTTTTGAGGCAGCAGTAATAACACACAGGGTTCCAATAGCAATTGTCTGTGCAATGCTTCAGAGCAGCAAAGCACATTACAAGTGCTAAGTATGCCTATTCAATGTGTTCACTTTTATTTGAGATTTGATGATGAAATGCTCAGATTTAATATGCCTATTACTTGTATGAGCACAAAATAATTCATCCAAAGCTTGAAGCCTATTAGCTGCCAACTAGTGTACCAATTTACATGATTTTATGATTAAAAGCACCCTGAAGATCACTGCAGTAATAATGAGGTGTTTCTTAAGGAAGCCAAAGCAATATACTTATTCAAAAATATTTATTATAACAGCAGTTTAAACATAGTAGTTATAGTTTTCTTTTTCAGACACACAAAAAGTAAACATTTGTCTCTCTGGCAAAGCTACTCTTGTACAAATTTTCAAAGCATTAGCTTTGAACTTCCAACTTCCCATAACATATTGAGCTTATGTTAAGGCAAGGTAATTTTCTATATTTTGAACTATTTAGCATAAGGGATCATGCTATCACCTCTAACAGTTCTCCTTTTCTGCTCCTCTTAGTCCTAGCAAAACATTCTCTCAAACTTCTGTGTAAATACTACTAGTAAATAACAATAATAATATTATTAATAATAAAACCTAACAGCATGGCACAAAAATTATTTTACCAGGACAAATATTCATTTAAAAAAATCACATAATCTCACATGACTAGCAGAAAAATAATAATGTCCTTACAAAAAAAAAAAAAAGTCAAATCAATAAGTTTACATTGGGGCCTCTATAAAATACCATATAATAGACTACACAAAAATGCTCAGTGAATTCAAATGGTTTTCCCTGGCTGAAAGGGACCTGAAAGTCCTGCTCTCATAAAAATGAGCTTTACCTGGTTATGCCAATCTCACATGACCATAAAGAGTTCTGATGCTGGAGAAATCCATAGTCTTGACAAGTAATTTACATCCTGTGCTTCATCCTCTTTCTCACTAGACAAAAATATCTTTTTGACTTCCTCTGTAAATCCAGTATTTTTGTCCTGTCCACTGCAAACAGGGAGAATAAACTATTTCCTTCTTTTGAGAAACTTATTACATCATATCGGGGGCCTCTCAGAGTTTGACAGCAGTAAAGATCACCTCTTGAAAATATGTGTATCCTTTTGGAAATAATTTATGAAACATCTTTCCATGAATAATTATTGCCTATGAAGTTAAACAACATCTGTTTGCACACTCATGTTAAATAAGTCCTTTGTCATACTGGCACTGCCAACATAAAATTTTTAAAATGTTTTACTTATTGAGCCAATTATAATAATCAAGTGAAAAAAATTCCATTACAAATATTAAAATAACCTATTACTGCATTTTAAGTGACTGACTACATAATGCCATGACTTCTTAAGCAATATTGCAACTGCTGAGATACCAAAATTCTTATATGCTTTTTCAAATTATTCTTTGAACAATGTCTCCCCCAATCTATCATATACTATATTATCTACATAAAGCAAAAAAAGTCTTATAGTCTTACAGATTCTCAAAATAGGTTATAAAACTGGTTCTTGTCTTGCTTGAGTAAATGGTATTAATGGAACATGTAAAAGTAGATGACTGTATACAATTGTTTTTTTGTCCCTGAAAGGCAAATTCTTCTCTAGCAGCCAAATTAGAGCTATCACATGCAACTGAAATTGCTGAGAAAATGTCTGTAAACAACATTTAGTTTTTAAATTCAGCTTCAAGTACGTAGAGATTGCACAGGAGAATTTACTCAAAAGCTACAAATAGACATTATTCAACAATTCAGGCATTATTTTCACAGAAGCATATAAAATATTATAGTACAATATGGAAACAATACCTTTCTTAAAAACAAAACCCCAGTTATTTATCAATTTGGTAATCATATCTATGGCTCTGTGATATTTAAATACCCATCAAAAAGAGACAGCTAGTTAGAGATAACAAACATCCATGCATTTAAGTCGCCTTACAAGAAAAAATAAGCTTTGAAACAGGAAACAGGCAGTGTTTAGTTAACAATATTTGAGTCTCCAGAAGAATACAAGCCCAGAAACATCCTAAAACTGGCCAGATTCAGCAAGCTAAGTTTTCACTGCTTTTTGTTTCCCATATATTCTTGCCCCAGAAAACACTTTATGATGAAAGGAGAGAGATGCAAATGAAAGGTCCAAGCACTTGATTATCATAATCCTATAAATTAATTCCTTTACATAGTATTTGTTTTACATACAAATATTTAGAATTTGCATGTATTTAAATCCTGTAACATTTAAGCACATTGGAGTATTTGAAAGTACACAATAGCTATCCAGACACTGACAAATTCAGACACAATACTTTGCCTTTTCATGCACAGGAATGAGGACAGACACTGATCTAACCAACAGGAAAGGGCAGGAAGGTGCAGAGGTTTTGAGTTTGATCTTGCACATATATGAATCAGGTTTAACTTTCCCTCCCCAACTACTGTAATTGTAGCTAAAAGTCACTTGTTGAGTATCACCAACTCAAATGCCTAAACATGGAAATCTAAGTGTCATTTTAGTGCCCCAAAGACTTATTTCCATTGAAATGGCAAATATGAAATGGACCTACAGCAGCTGCAGATCCTTCTTGGCTGGAGCTATAGACTAGATTTCTGACTTTTAGGACATCCAAAGCTGCTCCAAATATTTACATTTAGGCATTGCATCTGCTTTTCATGGGATATTCACATATCTAATTTTCAGTACATGTGTTATGATAATCAGATGTCCCAGACATTAGATAAAGGCATGTTCCTAGAATGCTTTGACTTTCCCTGTGGAGGTATCTCTATCTATGCACTATATAGATTTCTGTCCCTTAATACCTGTACTGTGTGTGAACATCGTTCTCAGTGCCTCCATTTAACGAGAATGTCAAGACTGTAAAGGCAGATGCAAAAGTGATGCTGATTCACCACAACATCAGGATCATAGAAAATCATCAGAGCAAACCAGACAATGCCCTGGAGAGCTACAGATGGCCAAGCCTTCACTGAATGGACTTTCATTTGAACCCTGCCTAGAGAGGAAGCTTGGCTGACTCTGGACTTTAAGAGTTCATATCAACTTGGTAACTAAATGACCTCAGGGCAGGATTAATATGTATGGGTAGGGAGCATTTGCAACTCTGCCTAAAGCTATCTCACTCGGATGCTATGAACTGCCCTCCTGAGGATACCAGCTCTCTCCTTTGGCCATATAGATAGCTTGGCTTTCTAATTTAGGCATGAATAAGCTCCTTTTGAAAGCTTGGAATTATTCTTTTGTGGAGCTTGTGTAGCTTGGGCTGGGACACATCCCAACAGATTTAGGCCCAATGGAACCACATTAAATCAGAGTATTTCAGAGATATCCATTCATCCTCCAGGAGCTAAGAGTAGAATTTAGAATGAAAAATTTTGGATCTAAACATACCAGTGGCATTTCTTTAAATTCTCTACATTTCACAAACATCTTCTCTTTAACTCTGTGAAATTTTCTAATTTGACAGCTAGATCCATAAACCATCATGACTATCCTAATGCTATCAACACTCTTAAGTGCAGTATGAAAGATCAGTTCATTGAACCATCAAATAATATGACATAAGACCTAGTCCTGTTAATCATCATATATATATATATATATATATGTAATCTAGAGAGAGAAGCATATGTAAACCATTGTATATTCAGCCTGTCAAAATGTTTTAATTATTCAGTCAGAACAGTATGACTGCATGAATCATTTCAGTGTTCACTACAGAGCAAGTTGGAAAATGATGAAATAACTGCATAGGAATTTTTAAAACCATTACTTTGAAATAAAATTTGAGGTATAAGTAAGAAATGCATAAACAGGTATAAGTCAGGTCTAGGACTGCTCAGAAAACATCATTTTTTCTGCCCCCTCTGCTAAGCCCTTTCCAGTACAGATGATGTTTCTATTCTGCTGCAGGCTTCTCTCAGGAAATTAATTTCTTAGCTTGATGTCACCTGAGGACATCCAAATGAACCACCTACCATCTCTGTAGCTTCCTTTCTTTCTAATGCTGTGTTACAGCTTAACATTTCACATAACAACTGTAAGACAGACAACCTGATCTTACTATAAACTCTATAAAATACTGCACCACACTCTACGGAAATGTACAAATAAAAATAAGATAACACCACTCGAGGATTTTTTTGTGCTCTAAATGTACTCTTTCACAGGGCAATGAACTGGGCAAAACTGAAGGTTTTGGCCAACTGGTAACAAGACTGAAACAAGACTGATTTCTTCTCTTTTTCATTCTTTTACAGGATAGTCTTGATTTCATTCCCTCAATAATATTTCCACCCCTAAAGTTGCAAGAGGAAAGGGGACGGATGTTGTCTAGAGGGGATAATTGCAGGAGGTATTTTGCATAACAGGGTGAGATACTAAACTATTAGACAGGACTCTTCTTATCTAGTGTGTTTGCAGAGGAATGTATTAAACAGAAGTCCTTTAAGGTACATTAAGCTTGACAGTTTTCTTTCCTCTGTTGTGAGTTTGGCACACGTGCCTGCTGTGAGACAAGGATCCTGGCTGCCACTCACTCTCATTTTAATGCCAGCTCAATCCTGACATTCTCCAGTGTCTAGTGAATTTGTAGTGAAATATTCTGAAGAAGTTTTCCTTTTCCCTCAGTTTTTCAAATGAACTTAATATAGTGTAAAGTGAGAGTTTATGATCCCGGAGAGAGATATACCATACAGACTAGCACAGCATAAAAGGTATCAGGATAGGCTTTCCAGCATCCCCCCGTGTCTCAACTACAAGCTAAAGGGACTATTTCCTAATCAAAAGCCCTCATATTTTTCATTCTTTGCTCCTCTTTTGATAACAGAAGGCCCAGACAAACAGAAGCAAGTAGAAACTCTATTCTGCTGTTCATGCAAGCCTGTTCACAAAATGCCTCCCATAGGCTGCTTTCCACCAGCCCTGCTATTTCATTTAATCCCTTCAGTCCTGAAGAAGGATCAACTCAGGCAATTAGACAAGGGATGTGGGCTCTGGGGGATAATTGGATGACTTGCGTGCAATAAACTTCTTGCACGGTTTCTTCACTTTTTTCTTTTGGTCTCTTTGCTCATCCCTTTGTTTCTCATCATTAATTTTTTTAATCAAGTTTGCAACACCCTTGCAGTTACAGCAGGATAGTAATGTGACTGAGCAGCAAGAACCTGAACACCTACATTGCAGCTCCTGCTGTTTTATGCCTCTTTAAATTGTTCTGATGTGGTATCAAATGGGAGGCAGAAGTCAAGGCTTCATTTTCGTATCTGCAGCACTGCTGAAGTTGCAGCATGGGAATAAATGAGCTCAGATATCTTTGCCTAATCTCAGGTGAATCCTGGAAGAGAGCTCATATGGGGGGAAAAAATATTACAGCAGAATTTAATTGGCTGCATTCTGGTGAATTGTGTGTGAACTATATCATAGCCAAGGACCTTACTGACATACACTAAGGATTGCTGAAATATAATTATTACCTTTCTTTACCCCCTATAACCATCTTCATTCCACCTTCTTGTCATCTCCAAGTCAAAAGTCTGGGAGCTATTTTTGCCTTGGGCCACAACCTCATTCTCATCCTTAGTACTCAGCCTGATTCTTCTAACTTTCATTTCCTCCTATTTTGACATGTTCCTCTCACATCAACCACTTCCCTCATGTCATCCTTCTTAATATTGTATTTATTTACTGTATAAAGTTGTCTTCCTCTGCTCACATGAGTTTAAATTTCTCTTAGTTCCTTTTATTTCTTATACACAAGCACAATTTGTCAGACTGGATACACAGCAATTTAAAATCACATACAAGTTTCAACATTTTGCTCTAACATTACAATATAATTCTCTTTCATAATAAATTCCAGTGAAATATTAATGATCATTACGCCATCAACCATTAAAACCAATAACAACAAGAACAACAAAAAAATCTGATCTTACACTGCCTAGCTTGAATGCTAGATTGTGTACCCAGATGCTGAATGTGCAGAAGTCCTTTTCAGTGCTCTTCTGTAAGGAATAAAATATTGCAGCCACAGCGACCAAGACTTGGCTCAATCTGTAGGAAAGACAGTTTTCCTTCTGGATGTCCACATTCAGCCATCCTCTAAAAAGATGCTCAGGTACCACTGACAGGCATAATATGAAATCAGGACAGACCGTGCAGAACCTTTGAAATGCTGTAGGTTTCTTACAAATGAAAAACACCCATCAAAAACAAGCAGAACAAAATTTATTTCTCCTCCTACTAGAGAGATATGTATTCAAGAGATAGCCACCTTCAGATGAAAGTATGGAGGATTTTTAGATAGGATAAATACCTGACTGAGAAAGAAATCTAAAATCACTTTTCAGAGCTCTTGAATGAGTTGAGGCAGCTCTGCTCTCAGCATTGCCTCAGTGAAGAGAAGGTTTGAGTGGCTCAGGCAGAATGATAAAGGATGTGACTGTTGAGCTGCTTGAAATGGCACTCCTGTGCTCTACCCAGAGAACATAAATTGACTGAAGATGGAGTAATGAAACAGGAGGGTGAAATATGAAAAATATGATTAAACTAAGCACACAAAAGGAGTAATGTTGCATTTGTCTACAAACAAAGAAGGAAAGGAAGATGGTAACACCTTCTGTCTTTTCTGGTGAGGTGTGGTGATAGCTGAGCTTGCTTTGCTCAGTTCTCAGCAGCAGTTAACTTGCTGTTTTGTGACTGAGGAACACATATCAAAATAATTTTTTCCTCCTTTCTTAGTATCTCAAGGGACACTCTCAGGTAATGTGAATCTCAGATGGTTTATGTTTTTCTGTTGTAGACCTTAGTACATTCAAGAGAACATGAAGGCAATAAAACAAAAAATTTAGATTAAATACCAGGCAATTGTCCTCTCAAACAAGAGCTATAAGAGAAAGAGCCCACATAATGATGTTGAACACATCCCATTTGAATGTGCACTATGCACACTGAAATAGAATACACCACAGTAAGAACCAATTTTGTGTACAGAGGAGATCAGACCAAGTGACTAACAAGGTCTTCTCTGTATCTCTGTAGAAAATGGTTTCTGGAAGAATATCAACAGGCAGTTCTCGCAAGCATACAGGTGTTAACCTTGGTGTCCTGGCCATGTTCCAGCCCAGGTAATTACCTTTCACACTTAAATTCTCCTTCCATACTGCCCTAGCTTGTGTCCACTCTCTGGCCCTGATTTATGTGCAATTAAAGAGCAGCAGTGTGTCACTGCAGAGGTGTCAGTGCAGGGAGTGGTGAGGGGATCAGCTGAGGAGTGAAGGGGTAGTTATATTAACTACAAGTCCCATTAAAGATTATGAAGTTCTTCGGGGTCCTTGCAAATATACTCTCTAGATGAAAGATAATCCTGCACAGATCATCCTATTCTTCACCTGTGCTTACAAGGAGGGCAGTTGATTTTTCTATTCTTTTTTTTTCCTGCAGGTGAGAGGATAGCTGGCTCCCCTTTGTCCCAGCAAGCTCAGCAGGTAGCTTCCTCTCCCTGATCTCCAACCTGCAGCACTCCTGATCTCCACAGGAGAGTTGCTTCATTTCCCCCTCTTTCCTCTGCTGTGGCCCTTCAGCTCCACAGGAGATCCAGCATCTCCTGAGGCTCCCTTCCTGCAATGCACTCACAATCTGCAAATTCTAGGCCAGAATGAACATAGCAAGCAGGACCTTGAGAAATGCTCGGAAGCCTTTGTTTCAGAATTCCCTGCCAACACAGTATCACTTCTCTGGGAGTTACTATCTTTTTGTCCAGGAAATTGTGCAGATGAGCTGCAGAACCTCAGTGTTAAAAGAGAAACAGAAAATACTTTAGCAAAAGAAAGGCTGTCAGAGCCACACGTCTCACACAGCAGCAATCCTACCCTAGCAGAACTAAGTAAGCATAAGGAGCAATCCAACAACACACACAGCTCTGAGTCATTTTTTAGGGTACTTTAAGATGCATCATTTTTGGTGGAGCTGAATGCTGTAAGCATAATATGAAACCTGTGAATTAAAGGAGAAAAGGCAACTTCCTATGAAGCTTCCTTAATTTAAAGAAGAATCAAGAGTTATACTTTGTTCTCAGACTTACTGAAGTTTTGAGAATGTAGTAGAGAAAAAGACAATACATGTTTTCAAAATAATTTGGGAGAAACAAGACATGTAGTTACGTGTATTCTGAAATATGAATACACAATAGGTAAAAAAGCCAACGCTGGCAATCATTCAAGGAGAAGTTCAATTATAGCAATTATTTTGTAAGGTAATCCTTATTATTTTAAAATTTCTTTTGACGCCTGAAAAATTTGAATCTCTTGTTTCATATTCCAAATATTACATGAAGTGATTCACTAATTTTGGTTGGATTTTTTAGTTTATTTTTTACAAACACACACACCAGACTCCTCTCTGAGTTGCACAGCATTAGAATGAGAGAAAATGGACACAAACAGGAGCACAGGAAATTCTGATATAAAAAGATTTTTCTTTTTGCCTTTGTTTTTCTAGCTAGCATGAAGCTGATCAAATACTGGAACAGGCACCCAGGGAGCTAAATTAAATCTCCATCCTCAGAGATATTCAGGACACAACTGCAGCCCTGAGCAACTTGACCTGACCAAACCCACTCTGAGCAGGGGGTTGGGCTAGATGACTTCTGGAGGGCACTTCCTCCAGAGCAGAGGAATTCTTAGAGATTCTTTAAATACAAAAACATATAGGCAGACATAAACACATGCACATAAAAATTCTGTCACAGCTTAACACATCCTTTTATCTGCATTTCAGTCTGCACATGGGCATGTGCTCTACTGAATGTGGACACATGCATATGACATGCTACATAAAAGATGGAGGCATCTGAGCCATGAGAAGGAATAATAAAAAACTAAGTGTGAGCTCCAATAAAGTAGGATTATTTCTGACACTAAATGGTATGTCAGCTTTACCTGTTTTCCTGCTAAATTCTGACATCTTGAGCTGCAGCAGTTTTAGCTACAGCAGAACAGTGCAACTAATGAAAGCTAATGAAATTCAGTCTGCATGAACTGTTCAGTGTGGCTTCACAGGACAAACAACTTAGCTCTGGCCATCTAAGCAAGACATAGAGGATGTTTCTGAAATTCTAATTAGACTGAATTGAGGAAAATGGCCTCACAGAAGAAAAGAAAAAGATGGCTCTTCTCTAATTCACTCTGCCTTCACAGAATGGACATCAGTTGCACCCACCCAGTGTGACAGATTTCACAACTGAGATGAGCAAAGGAAAATGAAGACGTGGTGGTTTTCCAGCCACTCACAGGAAAGGATCAGGGCACAGGCCACGGCACTTGGACTGCTCCAACCCACCGTGCCGAGCAACCAGCCACTTCTTGTTTCAACAAGGTACCCAAATGGAAAGTTTTCTGGATCATACTCTATAGGGAAATCTTCCAAGCAGAAACAGGTTAAAAAGCTTAAAATAGTAACAGAAATGCATTTGGGGACTAGAAATTACTAGAGTATGATAATGTAGACAAAACTTAGATGAACAGCCCTACTAAAGTGAAAGGAGCAATTTCTTTTAATTGTACATCCTTTCACAAAATGCCTTTGCATAAATTCCCATAATTGTTCTTCTCCATGATCCCCCAAAGATTTAGACAAAAAAACATTACTTACAGCACTGCTTTAATACCAGGTTAGTTCTAGATGAACTATAAAGGCCTAATGTAGTAACTGAATAATCTTAATAACTCTACCAACTCTTTTAAATTCCCTCTATCATGTCTCTAATATTTTTGCCTCACTTGCCACATATAAAACCATACATGTCCTCCATTTTCAATGTCTGTTTGAGAACTTATACTTTATCAGATACAGAGATTGAAAAAAACACTAATAAAAGCAAATGCATGGAAAATTGTTTCCACAGAAAAGAAGCCTCTGTCTTAAGTACAGTTTTTTAAAAAGTTGGATCAATTAGCAATCTGTGAATGTTAGAAACATCTTAACAATGTCTCAAAGATGAAAGAGCATATCACAGAATGAGGAAAGGGGAAAAAATTAAATTGTGTCTGCAGTCCTAATGAATCAAAGCCCAGAAGGTGGTCTCCAAATCAGCGGGTTTTGATGAAATATTAAGAAAAATTATTATTGATGAAAAATGAATAAGGTCTTTTTGATTTTAGCAACCTTTAAATCACCCTTTGCAAATTAAAATAGCTTCAGCACAACCCTCCCTTCCTTGATGGGCATTTAGCAATCCTAAAAACGGGTGGGTTAATTTGACATTTTAGCCCATATGCTTAGAGTTTATCTTAAGCTGGCAGACACAGCACGGTTTAAGTTGATGTACAAAATAATACACAGCTAAACCTTCTTTTTCTCCCTTTTTCTTTCTTTTTTTTTTTTTTACCTTATATCTACTAACACAATTACAAAGTAACAACAGGCAACTTCTGCTTGTTTTCTCTGCAGCACAGTAACATATACTACCACTGTTAATGAGCCATGAACTATGTCTTGGGAAATAAAGACTGATGCTAATATTTTCTGTCTTCTTTGTTTGCCAGGTCAGAGCTCTTCCCATCCCAAAGATAAGTGGAAATGAAAAGTCTGAGGGACATTAGTTCTCACATCCCTTGAAGTCTAATTCTAATTGTTTTTTTTTAAATGTTGGGAGTAGAAATTATGTGTTCTCTTTTCATCCCAGCTTGTGTTTCCTTTTAAATGGAAACCTAGGAATGAGGGAAGGCTGTATTAAACAATGAATTGTTGCACACAGAAGACATTTCATTACAGAAAGCAATGCAGCAATGCCATGCATTATTGTTACAAAACTATACACACAAATTAAAATGAAGCAAAATCTGCTTCTCTGCTTTTTCGTTCATAAATTAAGTCTTATATGTTATATCACTGTCTAAACTCTGGGTAGATGAAATTACCTATCCATTACAAATATGTCATCTATTTACCATAATAACATTTGATATATCCATCATGTAAGAAAGAGTACTATGAACACATCAAATTGAAAAGCTATTTAAATGCCACTGGTATTTTAAAGAATGAAAAAAAATTCATGGCAAATAAGTCTGATTTTAGAAGTAAGTCTGATGTTCTTCAGAAATACCTAATCATATAAAATAGGTCATGCAAGAAACCTTTCAATGTTTCACATCACAGTGTTTGAGCCTTAAGGAACAAGATTTCAAACACCTTATGAACCAATCCTTTAACAATATATCATGAAGTACAAGGCTGCGGGAATATACACTGTTTTCTGAGTGATGAGTGGAAAAGCACTGTTTTTCAGCTTTCCAACCAAGAACAAACTGAAATAAGATCTTTCAGCAATTTCTCAGTTTCCAGGGCTGCCAGTGTAGTGTGTTTCATATGCATTCATTCTATGAGTTTACAATATTTTAAAAGGAATTAACCACTTCCCCCTGCAACCTATACGAAGTGATGCTATTTTCCTTCCTGAAGTTCACTGCAGAGGATTCCTCCCCACAATTAGACTCCACCACTTCCTCCAGTGACAAAGTACTTTGACCATAAGCAGGATGATTTGTAGGTCACATAAACAAACAAGAATGGTCATAAGGATAAACAGTGTAGTTAAATATAGTTTGTCTCATCTGTGAAGGAGATATCATTCATAAAAATAGAAAAGAAGGAAAACCCCTTCAAACCCTCCAATATTAGAAGAACATTTTACTGTTCATCCACTAAACTACATTAAAGATCTAACTTCAAGTTGCATATTTAATTTTAGAAAAAAAAAACAAACCAAGATTTCAGGAAAACACAGGACTCTCTCCAAGCTCTTCCTGTGCACCCCTCTCCCATAACCAGACAAATCTAAAATGAAAAACCCCTAGTTCTTCAATGCTTGGAAAGGAGAAGCCTGAATCCTTCACCAAAGAGGAACAGATGGGTTGACTGGAGGGACATAAAAGACAAAAAGATCATAAATTTGTATTCTATTTAGAAAGGGCCACATTCAACAGCAACAACAAATTAAACTGATTAAATTATGGTGTTCAAGTGAGGCACAACATCAGTTTGCAATCCCAATTTTGGTTAGTAGGACTTGCAAAGAACAGATTTTAGCAGTTTACACCGGTAGGATCAAAGCACTTGATTTAATGAATGGGAAAGCCTTTGCTTTTTCAGCTTTGTGTACTCAAATATTCCCCATAATTTTCTCAGGATGAGGAACTTCAAGTTGCATTGATGGCATTAGTGGGAAAAAAGAGATGTGCACGTTACACACACAGCTGGGTTTTTGGACTGCAGTCTCAAGCCATACAATAACCATTTGATGCCCGAGACATGGCCATTTCTAGCTTTTGCATAATGTTTTTTCCATGCTAGGATATATAATTATAGTTTTCTTTTTCCTTCTTTTTTTTTTTTTAATTAAATATTAACTTCTACCATCTGAAAAAAAGTAAAGGTTTTTCTCTTTTTTAATCCTAGCAAAAAAACATTCAACTGATCTCTATCTGTGTGCAAATTGTACTAATATACAAACCAAAAATACTACACAGAATTCAGTTACAATGTATTTAAATTACCAATATATTGTATCAAAGTGATAGGTTTGGACCCCCCATTTTATAAACAGTCTCTGGTCTGAAATTAAAGGAATTGAAAATCACCCAGCCATGCAGATACTCCCAGCTTCCAGCACCGGGAGCCCACCCGCAGCCCCCCAGAACAGGGGCACCAAGGGCACGTTTGGGTGGGTCCCCTTCACCTCCTGGTCCTGTAACCCAGAGCGGGAAGTTCATCTCTCTTATCTCTCTGTGCATTTGCCCACTGCAGCCATTTGTAGAGGCACTAACTCCAGCTGCTTTTGTGAAAACAAACAAATAGCTGTCACACTTCAGATTGCACAGCAAGCCGGCCGGAGGAGAGGGGAGGAGAAACCACCGGGGCTTCAGCGAGGCTGTGGCTGTGGTAAATGGAGAAAGACGTGGTTCTCACAACAGTATCAGTGCTTGGTATCTATTCAGAGAGACACCAGGACTTTCAAGTAATTAAAATGGGAAACCTGAATAGAGTTCACTGTAACTCTGCCATTTACTCCACCGAAGTGGTAACCCAAACAGGGCAGTGCAACTGCATACTTTCACAATAGGGAGCCTACATAAATCCTCATGAATTTATATTAAAACTTGTCTTATATTCTATCAAGATGGAAGAAGAAAAGAAAACAACCAACCTAAGATAATAAAATGCCAATGCTAATAGTGTCTATTGGGTTCTAAATATACGGGTCTATGAGAAACCAAGCTAATTTTTAGGCAGTCCTGGGGGCAAGGATTACTGGCTTACAGGATGAAGGGTAGAGAAACAAAAAACCCCAATGTGTTAGTGCTAAAGTGAAATTAAACCCCATGAAGAGTCTCACAGAGACTCTAACTAATCCTTCTCTGGGTTATAACAGACAGAGGAGGAAAAATACCACAATGACTTCCAAGTATTTTCAGTTTTACACATTAGGGAATGGCAAACAGTTCATTAACCCACTGCTCTCCAGGCAGGTTGCCTTGGAGAGTCTGATTATTCCATAATGGCATATATGCCATTTCCTAGGCCAGGAAAATCTTTCCAGAAGTCAGATTCTCACAGGAATGAAGCTTCCTAATGCCACAAAAGAGTGACACTGACTGGAAGGTAGGGATTTAAAACCTGTGACTAATAGTTTCTGAAACACTACCCATTACTTACTTTGCAAAACAAGAAGGTCCCTGCTCTGAAATGCTTGCAACCTGTGTACTCTCAACTTGTTCACCTGCATGAGTGGTACCTTCCCCTACAGCCCGGTATCTGCAGGGCTCTGATGGCAGAGGGTGATAAACAAGGAAGAACAAGGGATCCAGGAGACAGGAAAACACTTCCAGATCAGCATAGAGAAGTAAACAGAGGTAGAAGGGAAGAGCTTACCCACAATCTTATTCAATATAGGTTGTTAGCCTTCTGCACAGCTCTGCAGGTTTTAAATGTCACTGGATAGATGGTCTGCAGTGCCGTGGCCTTTCCCTTCATGAAAGTGCTCTTCAAGTCAACTTCCAGAACCAAAATCTCTTCATCTAAGAAACATCCTAGCAGTTACAGGATGCATCACCCGAGTAATAACTCCTATCTCTATCTCTGGTGGGCCTGGCAGTAAGCTCAGATTCCTACGCATAAATGATCCCACAGACTTAAGAACACTCCTGTGACTGACACTACTAATAAAGAAGTTTAATATAGCTGCACAAGAGCCTGCTTTTTTAACAAATATTTATCCAAGCACAGCAATATAGTATTTCATAGCTTTCATGACCCATTCTGCTATTGCTAAGAGTTATTTTATACACACTAGAAAGACAGGGTCTGCTTATTTCACTTTTTACATATTCTTTTATTATATTAGAGTGTTTCTATGCAGTTTCCAGGTTTCATTACTCTCATGCCAATTTAAGCACAAAGATATTACTGAGAGAATCAAAGTTAACAACTTAATAAAATGTTCTCCCTTTCTTTTTGGAAAAGCAGCAAGCAAAGTATGTGACCCGACCTGAAAAAAAACAATCTTGCCTCTTTGCACTGAGCAGATGACAGTTAAAGGAAGTGGGGTTATTTTCAGTTCCCAGATATTCCTTTGACATAACTTGATTCCACTTCTGATAGAAAATAAACCAGTTCATAAAGGTCTCCCTTCTAAAATGAAGGTTTTTTTCTTTTAATGGCAAAATGCATGCAAAAAGGATATGATTATGGTATTTATGTTTCCATTAAAATGTCCTCAGCAAGCTGGAGGAGTCTAACCTACTATTTTCAAGCTATTTAGATTTACAGCAGCACAGTGCCTATTTTATTTCAATTTTATTTCAATTTTATTTCAGGACAATGCACTCTTGGTGGGAAATGATTACAGAGTGACAGCCATTAGGAGTTGTCTTTCTACATCATGCCCAGCTATGGATGTCAGGTGATTGCCATAAAGCCCCACTGTATGGCATCCTTGTCATCTACATGAAAAGCAGTATTGATCAGTCATTCAGCTTCTCTTCTCTGTAATGCAAAACATACTAGAGACATTTTTCAGCTAAGCTGAAAGCCTTATTCTCAAGAACTATGTTCCGGAGACATCTCTTTCCCGAACAGTAAAATAAACATAGATTATACATTCCACCTCTGCTTCACTCCATCAATGCCTACCATAGAAGTGAAAAACTTCTTAGCAGCATGTCTCTAGTTGCTATCAGTGCACTGGATGGAGGTGATGTCACCAGGGCAGCTCATGTATATGGAGCTAGGCTCCATCATCAATCTCTTCCAACATATTTATTTATTTGTTTATTTATTTATTGCTAGAGCTTCCTTTCTTCTGAGCAATAAACTCCTCTGTTAAGAAAGACAATCTGCTTTGATTCTCTAGGATAAAGAACAGAAAACAACTTTTTTTAGTGCTACATCTGTAACTGATATAATCACTGAAAAACCAAACCAACCAACCAACCAAGCAACACTTTCCCTCTAAACCCCACCAATGTCCACTAATGATTGAACTCTGATGCAATACAAATCTGCATTAAAATTATTCTAAACCAGTTTCAAGTCCTGTAAGGATATATTTCTGTAGCATTTACTACTTACAAGCTGGGTTTTTTAAATACCAATTGTCAGTAAAACTGGGTAAAACATTGTCACTTACACACACCTAAGGTGTGCATGTCTCCAATGAGTGAGTTAATACCTTTTTCTCCTTTGCTGTATTTTTACATTATATGATCTACTTTCTATTTAGAGAAATGGACAGACAAAGTTTAAGGAATAACCATGTGCTTCGTACTGTTTTCTACTATCTGTCTAAACTGATGAGCAGTTTACATACTTGTCCTCCACTTTGCTATTCTCTATCTGCTATGATACAGTTAAACTTACAACAGTTGGTGGCATGTGTTGATGAAAGTAATAGAGAAATTGAGGGAATATTAAAGGAAAACAAACCCTGACAAGGCCTCACACACAGCCACAGTAATTCTCTTGCAAGTTACAAAAAAATTTGTCATAAGTGTTCAGCAATGGTATGCAAACTATTACAGGACATTTTGTTACAGGCTCCTTCATAACAGACTTTTAAATAACCTTTTGGACATACTTAAATGTCAAATTTTGTTTGGCACTAAGCACCAAACTTCAACAGAAATAACATTTCTCATATAAACAATGCTGCTTTTAATATGAATGTGCTAAAGATTTGAGACAGCCTGGCCATTACCAGCTCCTGGCAGTTCAGCACAAGGGTAACACACTGAGTGATTTCCCTTTCCGTCCACAAAGGCTGGAAGCAACTGTTTCTACTTGGGTAACCTCTGAAACATCCAGAAAAAAGGAAAGGATGGGAGGGAGAAGAAGTAAAACACACCGAAAATAACACTCACCACAGGTGAACACTCATGTACACAAGATTTTAAGGATGCAGAACTGCAACCAACTATTTCTCATCATATTTCTTGTAGCATTATCAGAATAAATCAGACTACAGAGAAGAGAGCTCCGTGAAGAACAGCCTCGAGCAGAGGCACTTACATGCTTGGTGTCAAAAGGGGCATTATAGGAGATGCCAAGTGAAAGAGGAATGTCTCACTGCTGGAAAAGGATAGCAAGGAAGAGGTTGCAATGCACATGGGGTGAGAAGATGGGTATTCTACAGACAAGGAGACAGAACAGTTAACAAGCACCTCAGGTCCACATGGTCACAACTGATTCTTAGAACAGTGCTCAGATGATGTTTTCTTACTACATCTAAGATAAAGGCTGTGAAAGACAGGGCAGCCTTGGGGAAGGTTCCTCAGCCACAATCCAGGCTCTCACGCTGAACATTACAAAGGTCAAGCTCCCAGACATCCTTCACCCACCTCAAGGACAACTGAAAGCTGCTCCCTTGCAGCTGTTAAACCTCCTCCATGCCCAAACAGGTGATCTTTAAGATCTCTTCCAATCCCAACTATTTATTATGTGATTCTGTGACACACTCTCTCAGCACTAGGCCCAAAGTACAGACCCAGCTTCTGGGAGAGGGAACTTTGAGCATGAGATCGTGCACATCACTGCAACATTCCACAGAGGGTCTCCTGGAACCAGGAGGGATTCACCATCTCCACAGCTTGGTTGTTGATAAAGATGTGAGGAGAGAGAGGAAAGAAAACCCTATATACCAGACCCTCATGCCTCAGACCCCTGAACAGGTATTTCGGAGTACATTTATAGCAAATAATAATACTTTTACATCTGAATTAAATATTTCTTTCTGGGTGTTTCTTGTCAAATGTGTCCCCCTTTAACACGGGACTAGGGTTGGTTTTTCATGCCCCATTTCTTGCATTTTATCCCTTTGCTCAGGCCCATTGTGCGTGCTGGGTCTTTCCTTTTGTCACAGCGTGATCCAGCAGTGAGAGACAGGACCCTCCATGCTCCAGGAGCAGCCTGAATGTACAACACTGCTGCACTGCTCTTCAGTCCTACCCACCTGATTAACATCAGATTCCCCCGGTACTCCATTATCTTCCACTTTACTCACTCTCTCCTGGCTCTTTTATCAGCCACCACACAGAGTTAACTGGGTCACGGAGGTCTCCTATTTTGCCGTGCCAGGTTTGTATCAAAGAACTTTTTTTTTGTTGATGTGACATTGATGCCATTCAACTCCAGCATGAAACACTGCCTTTGGTCTAACAAAAACAGCCATGAGAGTCACCACGTGGCAGACATATCCAGCCAAGCTATCTTGATTTCCAAAGGCACAAAAGTGCTGAAATGTCAGGCACCTGGGTACACCAGTGCCAGCCAATATAAGGCTAAGGAATACAAAATTCCAAGGACACAGACGAAGCTGCCATCTTTTAACATTATTTTGCTTCCTTCACTGAAATAATATACATACATCCACAATATATAAATTATTTACTATGGAAAGTAGACACTTTACACAAAGCAACAGAACAGTGTGATTGAGAAAATAAAAAGGCAGCTGTGCAACCTATTTTTATTAAAATGTACGCATTCCACAACACATCTGAGATCTTCTTGTTTGTCATATTAGAGGATGTATATTTATCAATATTATGTAAAGAAACTTTGCAAAATAGATCAAGTAGAGGGTCAAATACAGTATCTCAGTCCTTAAAGAGTTTTAGATATTCCACTGAAATACAAATTACTCCATTACCACCTAGAACAGAATATACAAGGTGAATGCCACTGCTCATGTAGAAGCTATACAGATTTCAAACACTGCACACAAAGATATTGCTTTGCTGATTTAACTGAAAATTCAATACTTTTCTGCTGGAAAGAGTGAGGTAGAAAAAAAATGAATGGCTTTACTATGAACTAAATAAATAACTTCCAAATGAGTGAACAATACATCTTGCACTAGGATTTTAGTGTTAATTTTTGTAATGCTGAGAAAATGCAGAACTACAAGTTTACAATAGTAAGCCAAGAAAACAGGTGTGTCTTCACTGTTAAAGCACAAAACACCCTGTGAATTCTGCCTTTCACTATTTTTACTTTATGTTAGTTTAAATTCCTGTTTTAGTTTCAGGTTTTCAAATGAAATCAGAACACCATCAACAGAAACCAGAATTTTGGCCAGTTTCAGCATAAAAACAAGCAAGACACAGTTCAGATATGTAACTGTAGAAGAGTACAAATCATAAGCTACAACCCAAGAAGTAACTCATGAGTGAAGCTTAGAATTTGCTCACTTGGTCTATACTTAATCAAAAAGCTCAACCTGTTAGATTAAAGTTCAGGACTACAGTAGGACCAGAATCCATGTAAGCTTTAATCCATTTTTGCTGTAACAACAGTAGCCTTTTAGAGATTTTGTAACAGCAGTAAATAGATTGGAAATGTTGTATTCCACAAACATATCTGCTAGAGCTTTGACAAAAAAACCTGATTACGTTAAAAATTTGAATTTAATTCTAATGATACCCAACAGTGATTCCAAAATTCCAAACCATCTGAAGACAGAGAAGAAATGCAGTTGCTCTGCAGAAAATAACTTCCCTATCCCATTCTGTAACAGGTTTATTTGAGTGAGTTCAATACTGTTCTACACAGAGGCTTTAAAAACCCATTAATAAAAATGCAGCTCTGCCTTTCCAATTGATGTGGACAACCACCTCCCATGACAAAAGCAATACAAGGGCAGATTTTGGGAGGGTGTATTGATTGATGTGTGGCCCCTACCTGTCTACGGGTGAAGACTTTGAATTCCGTGGTTTCTTCACTTGGGCGTACAAGGCTTCCACCGTCTGCCCTTCCCTCGGGCTCTGCGGCCGGGCGTTCAGCGCTACTGTGCCACTGTTCGGGGAGTCATAGGCAGCGATCCCAGCGTACATCGGATCCGCATCGCAGCCAAACGCCCGGTGAAAATCCTGGATCTCTGCATAGTCACGCTCCCGAGCTTGTCTCTCTCGAAACTCTCGAGTTTTCGCTTGGATTCTGAAAAATTAAAAGAAGGCTGAAACCGATGGATGTCCCCCTGTGGCATTTGAAAGCAGCAGTTAGCAGACACTTCAGGTAGCCTATCTTAGTGGGAACCAGTGAAGGTTTCCAGTTCCAGTTTGCCATGAGGTCTCAAGTTTACCTTGCACATTGAAGCCTAGATTGAAACAATGCTACAATCAACATTGGTCTTTAAGGAGTTCATCTGATTATCCACTGTCTTTTGTTTCATTATTAGCTAAATAATGACTAGCCATAGCTTCTGGTAAACTGAGTTAATCCATTGTTTCATGCTTCTTAGAATGCCTGTGCTATTACCTGGCCTGACACCATTCATATTGTATTGTACTCCATCAAAACTTACCAGATTTATTGGTTCTAATGCATGTATTTAGAGAGGAATTTTAATGTACTTTCTTAGTTTAATACTACAAAAATCTTTTTTTTTCAGAATTTAAAAACTGTGTCAGGATAGGATACATGGATATATTTATGTTTGCATACATGCAGTAAACAGCAGAAGCAGATTCTTGTATGATTCCTTTGAGATGTGCATGCTTTTTAAAAAATATAAACAAACTGAACCTGGCATCTCTCAAAAGCAGGCTGCATCTTGTCAGAAAGTGAAAACATATGCCTTGTGTTAAAGTTACAAATGAAGGGTGATGCTGGACAGGGTTTATACCTATGTGCACTAATTTAGCTGTATGATAAAAAGTGACAGATAGATGACATTTAGGAATCTGACAAGCACAAATTGAGCACAGGTCATATTTTCAAAAGCACATAAAGCTATTACAAAAATTTGATCTGGGCTTCGAAGTCTCTTTGGTATTTTATAAAATTTGATGTCTTGCACAGACATATGCACAGCGAACTGACCACACACCCCCCTTTACACTGTCGCCCCAGACCAATTTAATGCTCTGTCATCATTGCAAAATGAAGCTGTCTCCTCCCTTCCATTAGTAAAATGTGCTCCTTTTTCATCTGATACATGGCTACAGTGGGACAGTATCCATCCATGCAGACCACAGCTCTGTGCACCTTTGCTGTGCGCCATTTCCAAAGACATCTTGTTTGCCAACTTTCAACAAGAGCAGCCTACCCAAAGCCTCTGTCTCTTTTGAAAGCAAGCCTCGACTCTTCTGAAAATAGAAAAGTCTTAAAGTTAGATAACTTTGACATTCTTGGAAATTTTAAAATGGCCCCTTCAAGATTAGATTTGCAAAACCAAAAGGGGATACACAAAGGGTGGGATTTAGACTGAAGATAAAGTCATGAGTATAGTGCCAGCAGTAGGTGAGCTGAGAGCAGCCACGTGTGCAGGCTCCCCTTACAGTGGCCCGGAGCTGTTGGCAGCAGACCCCAGAGTTAGGAACCACCCGTGTGTCAGAGAATGAAAGGAGTCACTCTAGAGACACTCCTGATGCTGCTGCTTAGGTCTTCCTTGGGAGCTTGGACACCCAGCCCTGACTGAGCTGCTCAAACACAAGCAGCTTTGGCCACCTGACATCTGCAGGTAATTCTGACAGACCTGCAGCTGCTGGGCAAGGACTCCCCCAGGTCATGCTCTGAAGTCTCAGAGACTGTCACACCCCAAATGACACAAGCCATCTGTGCTCAAGCATGTGAATCCAGCCCTGAGCTGGTATGTGAATATCAGAAATGTCTCTTCCTCAGACTGAGTCCCAAGCAAACTGTTCTTTTACACTAAAAAATATCACCATAAAAAACAAGGGGATACAGGGATGGATACACAGACATGTTTTCCCCCACAAATCCTGAAAGTATTGACCATAGATAGTGATTTGGGATACAACTGATTGACTGAATTACCTTCAACAGACACAGCCACCTACACTGATGGTTCAGTGATTCATTTACATGCCCCATGTTCAGTCACAGTGAAAAGAGAAAACAATTTTTTAAAAGTTCAATTTAAACTAACATAACTTTTTAATTTTGCAAATACAAAATTATTTTCTTTACTGGTTGCTTTTTTATTTTAATAGGGAAAAATGGAAGTGAAAACTGTAACACTAGTCAGCTGAGAGAATTCTCCTCTACAATTTCAGCAACATCAGACTGGAATTGGTTTTTATTTAATTTACAGTAAAGAGGGACTCAAATTTAAATACAAAACTAATTTCAAACTTAAACAGGGTTTCTGCACATCTATTATAAAATAAAAACGTATATTATACATTCTCCTATACCCCAAAGCTGTTATTTCAGAAGTATTACTACCTTAATCACTTGGAAGGTATCTATGTAGAAGAAAAACAGGTCTGAAAATCACCTGTGCATGTTGATTCCTCTTACTGTAGTTTACCAATTTGTAGTCCAGTATCAATTACTCTGTGAAGAAATGTATTTATCTACTGATATTTGTCCTCTGAATGGGAGAAGCAAAGGAAATCAGAAATTTCTTAGACATTGGTAGCTTTAATTTTCCTTTAAATGGACAATTTATCATCACATACGGGAACACTGTCTGACACCACTTTGAAGGAAAAAAATCCACGTATTTTAGATAACCAAAATTTCAGTGCATGAAATCAGACAGTATAACAATAATGTAGCATAGAGTAATCCAATCAGAAGAAAACATTGCTACCTGAAGTGCTTATAAAACAGAATTACCTGGTGGTTAGAGGGGATATCTGCCTTTGTTACACAAACTGCTAAGGGAGAGGGCAGCGAACTTCTGTGACTTTTGACCATGAAGATCACATCACTCCCCACAGGTGCAGACACGAGTGTTCCCTGTTTCATGTGAGCCACCTTTTCTCCTGCTGAAAAAGAGCCTATCTGCTTATAGGCTCTTTAATAGTTTGGATGCTGAGCCATTTGCAGCCAGAGCATTCAGGTTTTCCCATGCATGACTCCATGAGGGATACTTACTCCCATTCAAGTGAGAAAGAACTGATTCTTAAACTGTTACTCAAGTAATTATGTTTACATCCTCCAGGAAAATTTTTAGAGTATTTTCTACAATTGCTAATAGAATGTATTAATACATATACACAGTATTAAAAATCAGAGTCTAAACATGTTAATCTTCCTATTAATTATAAACAAAGTACCCAGTAACTGTTTGCAATAACATTTAACAAAGGATAACACTAAAATTAAAGGTATAAGGTGTCTGACTATACTGAAACACAAAATGTTCAGATTTTTTTCTCTTAATTATTTTTTTGTGCTTTACATTTAAGCCAGTGTGAAAATGTTACCACTTCCACATGACAGAAGTATAGGTATTTCGATTGCTTAACATAATTTTGAATATTGTTTAAAATATGTTTGGGTTTGCCTTTTCAAGGACGTACCACATTTAAACATTATGTCTTTCAACTTGAAGGAAACAAATGACTAGGAAAAAATATGTAGGCATATTCTTGAAAAGAATAAGAGCTCTCAGCTGAATACTGCACTATCCCTTTTGAATTATACTAGCTTTTAACACTGGATATATTTTTATATAAGGACCTGAACTTAATGTGATCCTATATTTTGTGTTGGACCCTCTGTGTGCTCGTGTGTGTATATGCTTGATATGCCCTAAATAATCTGTTAGCACATACCACATCAAGTATCTATACAGGAAATGCCAGTGCAGACTGTTGTGGGGAAGATTAAAACAGTTATGTAAACACACTGTGCAGCACAGATGAGAACCTAGAACTCACTCTGTGCTTCAGCCCTAATCAGCACCACCCCCGCTCATGAAATCCAGTATCTGGAGAAGTGTTTGACCACAGTGCTTTGGTTTCATAATGTGGATAAGTGTATTAAGCTGTCTTCACTGAATTGTATTCCTTCATGACATGGCACAATAAAAATGCGTATGCCTGAGATTTCAGATCAGCTAATTTTGAGGATTTATGGCCTTCCTAAGGATTTTGTGGGGGTTTGATAGTAATAATTATAATAATGCTAATGCTTAACATTCACATAACTCTTTTCATCGTCAAAGAATTTTTGCAAAAACTGCTAATCAGTTTTTCAGTGTTTAAACTGAATTTTTAAAAATACAAAAGCTATCCCAAGAAGTTTCTAAACCCTTCCTGCTGAAGTGTTAATGCTGAAAATGTCAACAATGCACTGTCATACTTTTGAGACTCAAATTATAATGTTCAGTATAAACTATCCTCACGCATTTGTGTGCCATTCAATTCAAAAGCTAATGATAACTGCCTCAAATGACAATATTGTTAGCTGCAGAACTTCCTATAATTGTTAGAAGAGCTTTTCATTGCAAGCTAATCCAGTAATGATAGACATACCCATTGTACAGCAATTCCTATGCACATGAAATGGTGGCCGCAAAAAGAAGGCAAAGCTTTGGCATGGCTGTGCCCAGCGAACAGCAGCTACCTCATTCCCTTCTTAAAAACTCTGAGAGATATTCAGCTTGCACAGGAAGACAACTACCATTTTACACACCTAAATTTAGGTGTCAAAGTATGTTTTGAACTCCCAGGAGAGCTGGTCAAGATTCAGTCACATCAGGCAGCTGCTGCATGGTTCAGCACACAGTTCAGTCGAACATCTGTAACATGGACATTTCAAGGTGAAGCCAAACCCTTCTCCAGGCTCTACCAATTGTGTTGAGTAGCCCTTCCTTGACCACAAAGGGCATTTAGCCATGTAACTCACATGTGGGTAATAAGTAATCGTATCAATTTGGGATTCAATTCCACCCTGAGCTAAATGTTTACAGCAGTTCTCTGAACTAAACTTTAACTTTTTCAGCAACAGAAAAGTCAAATCTGTGGAGCTGGATGAGCTGTTGTTGGTAAAAGTGAATAAGCAAAGTTGTCAAAAGAAATCAACCCTAATTTCATCTAAAGTTAGGATTAAAATATAAATACAACCCAAACCCCCTGGGACCTTCAGTCTCCTTTGTGTGGATTTTTTCATATTAGTGATTTAGGTCCTTGCAAAAAAATCACTACTTATCTTAATTGATGAACACAGCATGGGAAGGATATTCATGGCTAGTACATTACATTTGCCATTGCAATGGCAGCAATGCCCTCCCCTAAGAGCAGAAAAAAAGTTGGCTGCTGTTTCTGGTGTGCAATTGCTTGGTCAATTCAATTAATCCTCCTGCTGCTGCCAGGATTCAGCTATTGCCCAAGTGATAATCCACACCCTTGTCTTTTCCACCGAGACTCACTCATTTACAAAATCAGTATTGAACGCTTGCAGTTCCACATATGTGAGATGGCTGACAATGTTTATTAAGGATAGAAACAGCATTGTGTAAGGACAGAAGCTTAATGACAAGCCATTCACGGCTGCCAGTTCTCAGTTCTTCTACCATCAGACTGGCATGCACTGGGATGATGGATTGGAAACAGAGAAAAACAACAACACGTTTATAGAGCCAGTCAGCTTGTTCAAGTTAGTCCAGCAGGATGAACACATTCAGTCCAATTTTTGCCAGATATCGTTTCTAATAAAGAGGTCAGAAAGTGCATTGGCCAGCAGCCAGATCTTGTCAAATCTGTCCCCTCCTTCTTTGCTAGTGAAAAATACCTTGCAGGCACAGCACACCAGGTCTCACTGTTCCTCCCCCAACCTCCTTAACTGCCTTCAGGGCTTTAATGGCCCTTTTTCTAATTTTTGGCAATCAAGTCAATATGGGAGTTTGTCCTCTCCTGTATTTTTCTTTGACCTTTGTCTGGAGCCAAGCAGAATTTTTCTGACAACTACCCTTCTAATGAGGGTACCTTGATTATAGGCATTACTGTGATTTCACTCTGAACCGGCATATGACACTTAGCTTTTCTTACCATGATTAGAGCTAGTCAGTTATCACAGTTATAACCACCTCTCAGCAAAGCCATCTGCTTTCCTGGGAAAATCATTCCAAAGGATCACTGTGCACAATGCATAATCCTGGCCACCAACAGCCACAGCTTGTAAATAAGAAAGACATCTCCTCTTCCTCATTTCCATTCAAAACTTAAGCACATTTTTTTAAAAAGTCAGAAAATACTGCTATGTAAATATGATTTTTAAATTGAAAGGCTGAAGACCCACTTTTTTCAAGTTATTAAAAGAAAAATATTAACAGTTCTGCCTTATCTGCCATAGATATACCTGTGTGGCCAGTTGACTGAAATATGACCATCCTCTGACCTCAGACACATGAGGAAACACATACAAAATGTGGTCAGTTTGCACAAGCATACAGGGACAAAATCAGAAAGGCCAAGGCATAATGTGAAATAAAAGTAGCAGGGAGCTTTAAAGATGACAATAAATCATTGAGTAATTGCATTAGCAGTAAAAGGAAGAGCAAAGAAAAGGTTGCTCCCCTGCGTGGCAGTGAGGGAAGGATATTGACAGATGATGCTGAGGAGACCTAAGGCTTAATGGTTTTTCCCTTTGCATCTGTCTTCACTGAAATGGTTGACTGCAAGCAGATGACCAGCATAACTGACTACCACCAACAGCAAAAATACCTTCAATATACCAGCAAAAAAAGTAGCTAGAAACTGGTTAAGGTAGTTGAAGTTCATCTCACACACACAACTGTCTGAGGCAGCCTCAGACGTTTTCAGCAACTAGGAGAAGTTGTTGAGGACAGCTAAAATACTAAAAAAAAAACTAGGAAAAGTCTAATACACCTCAGAGAAGGAGGAGAATTAAAGACTCATGAGTTTAACTTCAATCCCTTCTTAAGTAAACTACTGGTAAGCACAGAGGAGATAATGGGACAAGCAGTAGCCACCATAGAGTTATCAAGAACAGATGTGGTTAAGTCACTCAGATTCCCTTCTAAAACACGGGAAATGGCCTTGTGAACGGAGCAGAAACAGTCCCAGGCTAAGAAAAACAGCCATGGGATGGATGCAATAGGTTGAACAAGGCTGCTCCTACAGAGTATCTACAGAACAGATTCACAGACACCAGAATGGACAGATTGAGATATTTTCTAAATGGATCACTCTGAATTTACTCAGCGTTTTTCATTATTAATTAGGACACTATTGAATCTGCAGAAAACCCAAATGAAGGTACTCCGGAGGAAAGGATTAACATTTCAAATGTTTTTGAAATACAGAGTAGGCTTCAAAAATAGTATTAACTTAAATAACAGCAACTAGAAGGTAATTTACATAGTTCAAATAAATAAACAATCAAAAATAGAGAAAAAATCTGTGAGTTGCTTTTTCAGGAATGGATCTGGAAGTTCTACTGGGTAACATATATGTGAGTCAGCAACATCAACCTGTTTGGCAAAGAAAAAGACAGTGGGGATATAACAGCAGTCTGCAAACACCAGAGGAAAAGAATAATGTGTTAGGTATTTAACTGAACCAAGAATAATTGAGTTAAGATACTGTGAGCAGGGCAACTTCCTAAACAAAAGGCAGTGGAAAAGACTGCCATAGGAAGCTGTAGAGTTTATTGTAAACTAAGGAAAAAAAAACCCAAAAAAAACCCCAAAAAAACCAAACCAGGATGAAACAAACATCTTGCAGGAATGGCATACCCTGCAGATCCTACCTTGAAAACGTGACATGGTCTCTGTTAAAGATCTATAATTCTCCACCTACATAGAAATTTTACATACATCTATTTCCTATGTATTGGTTCTACAACAGCTGAGAAATATAACAAGGACTACATTTTTTTTTTTAATTTAAAAAGGCTGCCCATCATCTCTAAATTAAAGAAATGTATCTACATAATCAGACAGTCTTAATTTTCTTTCTCCTTCAACAATCACAGCCTATCTGCCAATTAGAATATGTGATAGTACTTACTGTCTCTCTGAAGATCCCCCCTCCTCAAATCAGAAGAGATGCATGAGAATTTCAAAAACGTTTAATGAGCTACAACCCAGGAGGGCTGCAGTTAAAAAAGAAAAAAAGGTGAAGGATAAAGGTGATAAGGTGATTACTTTAAGTGCCCTAATATATTAAGGAGAGAACATTATGCTCATTTTTATAAGGAGTTATATTAAAGAAGGCTATTAAAGAAGGCAGCAAAATACAAATGAAGACGTAAAGAAATGAAAAAATGCAGGAGAGAAAGTAAATATTATGCATATGAGCAGGTGAAGTGCAAACACCAATTTGAAATCAAGTGACATTGATGAAACTAAAGGAGACATTAAAATTATTTCCTCCAACCTTGTGGAATCTCTCATATATTTCACCCCCATCCTTCCTTATCACCTGACCTTCTTGATTCACCCTTTGTCTTTACAAAGTGAAGACACATCCGTGTCAGCAGGCTTGTCAGTATCTCAAACCTGCTTTCCTGGATGTTGCAGTAAACAAGTGAAAATCCTTGCTTACTTTGAGTTTAAAAAAATCTGCAAATTATCTTACTTACACTTCAATGGAGCTTTCAGCCTACTTGTGCAGTTAACAGTCTACCACATTCTAGGGTGGAGGGTTTGTCTGCTGTGCTTTTTTTAAAGAATACGTTTCAACCAAAGGAGAATGTGCAGGTACACAGGCAGCATAGGTCCTCCTGTCTCCAAAACAAACACTACCTAGACTGGACTCTTCTGTCCTTATTTTCATGTCTGATCCAAGGATTAGTGACCTCAGTGGAGGATCACCCAAATGAGCAAATGAGACTGTTACCCTGCTGGGAATCATGTTGCATCAAAGAATATCATTGTTGTCAGAAAGTAAAATGGAAATTAGGTTTTCTTCTGCATAACAAAACTGGCCAGAAAAGCTGATATTTACACCAGTGACAACAGGTACCTGATCATTAGATTATCTTAGCTCTATTCTCCTATTTAGCTCTTCTGCTGGACGGAAGTAGAAAGGAAGAGATCATGATATTCAACTGTTGCTGACACAAGGTCCTGCTTTCATCCCTCCTCGCTTTAAGGGCTCTGGTTTTCTCCTTCATGCAGACTTGCTTGGACCATTTCTTCCCGTACATTTTTTCCCCCAACCAGAGAACAACTTCAGGAAGCAGCACTGGTGGGTAACATCTGAATTCTGCAGTTAGATGTGTAAGGAGCAGCTGTTCCCGTGTGTGCAAGAAGCAAATGACATAGGCATGACACATTTCAAATGGTACCATATATCATACCAGGAAGCAAATCAGTCATTCCCAGATACTGCAGGCAGCAACTGGAGGTTGAGCTACGATACTGTTATCAGTTGGTTGAGCTGAGCCTATCCACCAGCCATGCTCCTCTAGCTGAAGTCTAGTAACAAAAGTGGGCAGAGCTAGCTCTACTTCAGGTCCATTGTTCCGTGTTTCTAGAGTACTCTATGTAAAATAGCCTAATCTGGAAGTTGGAAAATGGAACAGTATGAAGTGACAAAAAAAGCAATGAAAAACCTCACAAGAAAGCAAGGACTATGTGAATCTCATACATTGAAGATGAAAGGAAAGAAAAAATAACCCAAACCAATAAAGGATATAGCTTATAAGTCAATATCTTAGCTCAGGACCCTCAAATTCACACCTGCAACACTCCTGAGGATTCACTTCTAAAAGCTTACTGGGTCACAGCACTGAGAGCACAAATCTCGAGCGTGGCCAGAAACAGAGCCAGGTGTCTCCTAACTCGTAAAAGGTTTCTTCTAGTAACTGGTTACAAAATAAAGGTTGCAGCTGTGGTGTGGAGGGAGGATGGATTTGCCTGTTACAAATGTATCATTAGGTGTCTTTCTGGCCAGTCAAATACTTGCTGCTACATTTAAGAATTAGAAAAATGAGTAGGATTAGTGCCTTGTTTTACTGTCAAACAGAGTCCTGTAGTGCAGTGTGGAAAACCCAATACGTTTTGAGTTCTGTTCAATTCAGCAAGAGTAAGTTCAGTCAGTTAGTACCTAAGGTACAAATAAGTCTTTGCCACAGTAACTCTCCACTAAAGGAGAATTCATACGACATCAGAGGACATGCTGCTGCCTTAGCCTACAGTTCTTGGCATTCTAAAGTGAAACATTTCAGTGCTCTTACTTTGAACTGATATGTCTAAGAGAGCACTGAATTTGTATGATCTACAAGACACCTTAAACTAATTTGTAACACAGAATATTATAAATACCACCTAAATTATGTTTTTTCAATATATTGCAAGGGACTTGGCTATACCTTGCCCAGTGCAATGTGTTGATTCACTATAGAAAAATAATAGAAAAAATATGCTTTTAGCATGATGTCTTAAAATCTTTATAATTGCAGTATGTAGCTAGAGAATATGTGGTGTTTTGTTTGAAAAACTACTCCAGTAACTATTATTCTACAAAGGCTTCAATTTACATAGCTCCCAAAATCAGTATTTTTATGAAGTAGAACTGGCCTGAAATGTTTTTCCAGAGCTCAGTATTGGCATGCTTCACTTCTGTGTTCTCTTCCAAAAATTATTGCCACTGATTTTTTTTTTTTTATATCCTGCACCCTTATCCATTATGTAAAAAAAAACTGCCAAAAACAATGCTACAAATCTCCATGAAACTCAGACAAGCAGACCCCCATCACAAAATAAGTGAGAATGAGAAACATATTGCTCTGATTTTCTGATCACTGAGGAATTTTTCCTCTCCTCTGTTATGGCATGGAAAGAAGGTGAAAGTTTTAACAGAAAACTTTACAAATTACTTGTATTCTGAATGTTTGCAGTAATAATGGCTTTAGAGGTAACAGTTTTTCTGAAAGCTGTTAAATGGCATCAAAATACAGCAGCAGCAAAAGTAAAGCTGAATCTTTGAGTTATTTCAAAAATACAGATAACTCTTAAGACAATGTAAGAAACAAAAATCCTTCCCTTATCACAGTATGTTGTCTATTTTCCTTAAAGTAAGATGAAACTGCCTGATGAAAGTATTTTGCTTAAGGGGGAAGAAAGTTGGGGTTTTCCAATAAAAATATTATGGTCTCTCTGGGAAATCTGGAAAGACACCAAGAGTGTCCTGCTGCTCAGTCCCCTACTCCATCTGATACTTTTAACAGTTCCAGATGGCCTTTACTACAGGATGACCTTCCCTCTATTCTTTTATTACGACCTTTGGGTCACAAATTATCTATAGGATGCTGCTGTCATTCTGTAAGACACTGCTGTACTCTTTCATCTAAAGAATAAAGATGCTTAACATTAAAACTCATCTTTGTTAGGCTGACCTTCCAATGATGATCAAACCAGACAGTTATTCCAATCAATGTCATTGCTGCAGAAAATATGTTTCATTTTTTGCAACACTGACATTAAGAAACTAAGGCATGGTTTTAAATCAAATCACTTTTGCAATTCTACTTGGCTAGAGAGCATAGCCTGTTATACTCATCTAAAATTTCAAAAATATTGCTGCAACGGTTTTGATGAGTTACATTGATTAGAAGGATGTGGTGGGTTTGTTTTTTGTAAATTATTGATGTGGTTTTCATCCCAATGCCATTGACAGGAGGTAATAAAACTCTGTGTAGGTTTTATTAATTATTTGTCTTTCTCTATCATCACTAACAGAACACATTGAACTTACATAGGAAAATATAATAAATAGTCCCAATGTACTAAATAAAGTAATAAGGTTAATTTCTTTCCTGCTGTCAGTAAATTCATGTTAGCAGTCTCTCGTCAGCTTGACATCAATTAATGATTTTAATTCCAGACTCTTGTCACAGTACTCACCACCCTTTCGTCTAATTAAAATGGATGATGCATGATGAAGGGAAAACACAAGACTTCTGTTCTTGTTGTAACATTTCTATTCATTAGTATACTTTTACAACAAAGGGCTTGTGGCTTTAATGGTACAAGAGAAGGATGAAGAGAAGTTTAT